>MU628461.1:0-136180 GCA_025688805.1 Aspergillus egyptiacus
TTTTTTGTTTTCTTCTCCCACTCAAGGAGAAGTTGAGGAAAGGTTGAAGTTTGGAGCATGTATTGATTGATCGTCTTGGCAGCTGGAGTTGGGATTGAGTGATGGGAAAGGATGGTTTGTTGGAGTATGAGATTGCGTTGAATCCAGCTCGATAGTCGGTTGCTTGGGAGTGGGATGAGAGCTTCTTTTTTTCTTTCTTAAATTTAAGGTCGTCTAGGTTGTCATTCAAATCAAGAAGACGTGTTAAGGATAATCACCAAAATCTAAACTAGCGAATTGCTACAGATCTATACGCCATGCGTGACTGGATTGAAATTCCTGATAAATTTAACCTGACAGCTCACCGCACAATATATTTCTTCAACCCCCGAAGTCTCTCCTTAGCAGTCTCGAGAACGTCGTCTTCCTTGCAGACGGCAAACCGCAGATAGTCCTCCGCGATGTGGGCGTTTTCATCAGTGTAAAACTCCGTCGGCGGGATAGCAGCCACGCCGACTTCATGGATCAAGAACCAGCAAAGCTTAAAGTCGCGGGGACGGCTGGCGACGTGTGGAGGAAAGGGGTAGTCTTCCGGCAGTTTGACGGAAGCCATGTTCGCAAGCACGAAATAACCACCTTCAGGATCCGAGTACTACCGAAGTCAGCAAAGTCGACAATGCGGGTGCCGAGGACGTACAGGAATGTTGAGCTCGTCAAAGACTTCACAGAACCGAACCATCTTCTTCTTCATTTCATTCCGGCTGTCATCCCAGAAGCCCTGCTTATCTGCCTCTTCAAAGGCAACAGCTGCGGCCTCCTGGAGAGGAGACACGCTGCTGTAACAGATCCGAGTGTGCGCGCCGGCAACGTACTTGATCAGATGCTCGGGCCCGATCAGGTACCCAACACGCCAACCAGTGGCGTAGAACGCCTTTCCGGCGGAGCCAACAGTGAGCGTGCGCTCCCAGTACTCGGGCTTCATGGTCGCCATTCTCGTGAAGGGAACGTAGTAAAGACGGTCGTAGACTTCATCGGAGAGGATGATCAGGTTGTGCTTCACGGCGAGGTCACCGATGCGCTCAAGTTCCTCGCGCGAGAAGACCTTTCCAACGGGGTTGTGACTGATTCATTAGCCTTGCTCACTTTGGGAGTGATTTCAGCTTACGGTGAGTTCAGAACCTGGTCGGATCTCATTAGCAACATGTAACACATTGGACGCAGTCGGTAGCAGCGATGGAAAACTTACAATCATCTTGGTCTTGGAATTGATCGTCTGTTCTAGCTTGTCGAAATCAATGGACCATTCCGACGCAGGCAATGTTCTGGTAGCTCCATCTTTCGGCGGTTGGAGCGGGACATAGCGAATTACGCCTCCAGGCATTTCAATGTTGCTGATGTACCTGAAAACCGTCAGCAGCGATTCGAGATGCGATGGCACAGCTCATCGTACTGGTCGAAAAACGGTTCGAAAATAATAACCTCATCTCCATGCTCGATAAATCCCATAAACGCGCTCAGCATTCCTTCCGGGTTCCCAGTCAGCCCGCGACGCTTCCATATGTGTCAAAACAAAATCTCTCACCCTCGTTCGCGCCAGTAGTGATAGTGACCTCAGTATCTGGGTTCAGCTGGCGACCAAAGAAAGGCGAGTATGCGTCGGCGATGGCTTTCTTGAGGCGGGGGCGGCCCTATGTCACGATAAGCCGGGGTCGGTTCATCGCGTGCTCGGATGGCGTACCTTGGTTGGGGAGTACTGGTTGCAGTCGACTCGGTCGAGGGCAGCCTTTGCGGCATCAAGGGCAAATTTCGGGGGATTGTAGCCACTAGAAAGAGGGTAATTAGCGATCGTTCAGGAATTGTAATGCGGTCCTGAATCCAGTTTCCCCACGCTTACTCACAAAAAGCCTTGTCCCATGTTCACGATGGGCTGAACCGGAGAAGCGGCGGCCGCCTCATTGACGATAGACCTGGAAGACGGTATCAATAGGCACCCGGCGACATAATTCAGACAAATGCCCGCACCACACATCCTGGCGTTGACCAGCAACTCTCTTCGCAGGTCGGAAGGGATCCGGACGGGCTGCGGTGGCCGACATCGCTCTCACTCCGAGGGGCGGAAATCTTGGTCTGGGGAGACGAGTAAACGGCAATGGGCTTGGCAGATTGGTGACTATAGCAGCAGAGGAGCGATAGCCTGAGAGCATGGGGAGAATTGAGGGGTTGAGGGGTTGAGAAGAAGTTGTGGAGGAGGGGCAGATTATTGCACCATCGAGGGAGCGGGAGTTTGGGGAAGGGAAGCGGAAGTGGGTTTCGATTTAAGAGGAGCATCGGCCGAGAACCGCCGTCCGATCTATACAACAGTTACCTAGGTCCATCCTCCACCATCGGTACGTCTGTCTGTCAGATCGAACTTCTGGTGCTTTTAGAGGGCTATTTTCAAGCCAAAATTATTCAACTAACAACACGAACCAGCATGAGCATGTGCCTGACTGCGGCCAGAACTCTAGAGCCCAGCCAATTCCCAGCGCTCCGACTCAAAATTCCTGTTTACCATTAGCATCAGCAAAAAGAAGCCCAGCCTTCTCACGACGAACGACCACCGACTGATTGAAGCTCTCCACCGAGCCTAATGCTGTAAAGTCTAATGAGGGTCATACGCGACACTCCTGTAAAGCAGATATCCAGGCGTGCGATCGAGCAGCATTTCTACATCGTCCTGTCGATGGAAAACAAGGTCGACGAGGTGCGATGAATATTTCGAGGGCACTCCAATTGATTGCCGGCGTTCCCTAATGCGAGCTCTTGCAGGCTTAGGACATGAAGCTCTTTGGATTTTAGTAACTATTCCCGCTAGAGCTGGCGTCTTGAATTTTGAACCTACAATTCCATCAGCCCAGAGAGAGAGAGAGAGAGAGCTGCAAAGCCACAGTTTTAAGCAACGTCTAAGAGCTCTCGGGTACTGTGGTTGACTCTCTGATTAGTCCATTGTAAATCTATCCTGGGCGTCAGCCCTATTGAGATAAGGAAGAATTCGTCCCAGGGAATAACAATTAGGGCTGCTGGCTGACAATCCTCCTGCAGGCAAGGGAAAATATAACCGTTGCAGCAGGAGTGGCCGAAGTCAATTCGAGCATCGATCCGATTGACAACCTAAGGTTGGAATCTGGATGGAGGATCCGGTGCAAGACCCGTTGCAGCTGAGAAGGTATTTGCGCCGGGATATTTTTGCACAAAGAAGACAAAGCTTAGGGTAGGGTAGTATCCAGATATGCCGTTCAACGACTGTGGATGTCATGTCAGAGATGACAGAAGATATGTCCCGGACATAAGGTAGACAGGTAAGATTGCTATCTGACTCTTGAGGAGTACCTAGTAAGTACTGAGAGGATGAACAATACCTAGAGGGCAGGATAAGGATTTATATAGAGTCTCCTTGAAGCTTCAAGGGCTGTCTTCTTGAAAGGGTAGGAGTATCCTAAGCTGCATTATCCATCACGGACTAGGTCCCGTCGGGAATACTACCTACCTACTACGTACTAGATAATACTAGGAAGAGCACTATACCGCTTTGTACATCAGTAGTCTACTAAATAAGTCCAGTAACGTGTCGGAGTCCCTCCGACATCGAAGCGATTGGGCACCAATAAACCCCGAATCCCGAGGTCACTAATCTGGTCCCGGGATTTCTGGTAGTCGCCCATTTCTCCATACCTCCCTAAGTATGAGGTACCGGGTATTAGTACTAAATAGGTACTTCCGAGCAGTCACTGCATATACTAGTAGTTAGGTCGCCCTACGGCACCGGGACGCCAACCTCTCAGTCTCTCGGAAGAATCGACGCCCTTCAGTCCTGGACTACCAAAGTAACTTTGTAACTTCTGCCTTCCTACGTACAAGGGTTCCAATCTGGATCCTGATTTCTTTCATTATCATTATATTATATTATATAATCCGCACATAGGCCCATCGCCGTCTATATTAACTATCTAGTCTAGTATCTACCTACCCGAGGCTCCCTTCCGAGTCCAAGCAAAATGGGCGCTTTGACGTTTCTCCCGTCCGTCGATCAACCTGCTGCATGACACATGCAAGGGGTTGGCTGTACATCAATATAAAAAAGGGAATATAACAGGCTAAGCGGCTAAGAAGCTAGCCCAGGACGGGTCGGGAGCTGGTTAATTCGAAACCTGGTTGAGCCTGGTTTGGACCTTGGAAACGCTCCACCGATATCCATAGGAGGATCTGCCGTGGCAAATCAGCTCCAGGACATATATCAAGTGGGGAAGAGGAACGGGACGGGAGTAGTATTCATTTATTAAAAAGCTTGCCATGTCGCCTACCTCGTCTGTCTACCTATGTATGATAGATTAAGAAACGCTTAAATTCAGCCACAGCCGCATACTTGTGCTTGTCCTATCGTTTTGTCCTCCAGACGTATCTATCTTCCAACTCTGAGGTGCAATCTAATACAGAGTACTACTACCCAGTAGAGGGCAGCCATGGCCATCGAGGTCAATCCCATGAATAATAATAACGGGGCTCCCCGACGCCTCCTCCTCGTCAGCATGCCCCGGACCGCCTCAAATCTGCTGGTGAAGGTCCTCAACATCCAGAACCAGCCGCAAGTCCTCACCAACGAAAAGGGCGGGTATTTCTTCTACGAACCCTTCATGGCCGTGACGGAGGGCGGCCACGTCTCCAAGCCGCTCGACCAGTGGGCCCCCGCCACCCGGAAAGAGATCCACGCCGGCTTCCAGAAAGCCGTCGACGCGCTGGAGGAGTTCTCGGCGCAAGCGGCCAGGGAGAACAAGATGCTGTTCGCGAAAGAGCACGCCTTCTGGTTCTTCAACCCAGCCTCGACGGAGAAAATGCTGACGGGCTCCACCAACCCGGACTACTTCCGGCAGTTTTCCGTCTCCCTGCCGGAGGAGAAATACGGGCCGTCGGCGCGGACATTCTCGGCCAACAACGAGACCGTCCTGCCGGATGAGTACCTGCGCACCTGGCAGATGGCGTTCATCATCCGCCACCCGGCCCTGGCATGGCCGTCGATGTACCGGGCGATGAGGAAGATGGCCGTGGCCGGGTGGGTGGACCAGGATGCGATGAAGGGGGTGACGGATACGAACCTGAGTCTGCGCTACTCGCGCATGCTGTATGACTGGTGTCTGGAGCAGGGGGATTCGTTGCCGAGCAAGCCGCAGGTGCTGGATGCTTACGATGTGATCCATAACCCGGGCACGGTGGTGGAGTTCTGCCGGCGCACGGGGTTGGATCCGGGTGTGGTGCAGTTTGAATGGGAGGGAGCGGGCGAGAAGAACGGAGGGGACGGAGGAGGAGAGGCTGCGAAGGCTGACAAGAAGGAAGCGATCGTGGGTGTGATGCTTTCGACTCTGCGTCAGTCTACCGGGGTGGTCAAGGATATGACGCCGGAGACGGTGGATATTGCGGCGGAAACAGAGAAGTGGAAGGCTGAGTTTGGGGAGGACGCTGCTCGGCTTCTGGAGAAGGTGGTCTGGGAGTCGATGCCGGATTATGAATATTTGAAAGCACGGAGGATTCAGGTTTGATATTACGATGCTGTACAATCATGAATATATACACAATCCACTGATAGTAATTCTTGGTCCCGGTCTACACTTTGGTCCTGCTAGATACCAAACAAATTAGTTCCTTTCTTTAGCACTACGAAGGCTGAGTTCTGACAAAAATTGAATCCCAGAATAATCTGAAGCATAAAACTTATAGAGGAAAAAGCAGCTGAGTTGACTTTATCGCAGGATACTCTCACCCACAAGGACATGAAGATAGGAGGCCCTTCAATGGACCCTGAAAGACGGACGAAGTTAACCTGGATCTCCAGCCATTTACGGATATACTTCTAGCAGGCGTATTTGGTTGCAGATGCAGGTACGACGCCTGGAATTGAATGATCCGAGATTTCACTTGTTCGAGCACATAAGTCCCTCGAGGTTAAAGTATTGGTTGTTAAGTGCTTCTCGATTTGAATAATTAATTACATGAACATATTGACAGATCCTAGCCCGTAAAGCTTCTATATGAGTACCATGATAGAGACTAGGTCTGAGAACTGCGCACGAGGCCGAGTCTCTCAAACCATTCAGTACAGAATAAAGACACTATCACGAACAGTTCCAGAGACATTCACGATGCCCAAACGTAATCGGTACCGCATCATCGCAGGAGTTGCTTGATGCCAGCAATGAGTTCTTGTTATAGTGTAATGGTCCATGGACAGTTGTTGGACGAAAGGACCAGGCGTGGACATTCCGTGTATCTCGTTTCTGCGTATCTCGTCTCAAGACATATTTTCATTGCCGTCGTTTGGGGAAGCTGGAGAACTTGTCGCGTCGCTGGTGCCAACGCTCGGAGCTTCAGGTTTGTCACGACTGGCGCTAGACGGGGGTTCCATATGATCCCTGTCGGGCTTCTCCTTCTTCTGGGCGCTATGGCTGATCAGTATGAGTCCATCCGAGAGGATAGGGATTGCAGTAAATGAACACTTACCCAAATTTGCGGTCCGACCAGTGGAAGATAACTCGCTGGAGGCCGTTGGACAGCGCCCAGAACAAGAGGAAGAAGGGAACTGCAAACAGCACCGTGTCCCTCGAGGGGAGCAGACTTGCCAGTTCGGCCACGCACGAGCACTCAACAGACATACTAAATAACTTAGCTAAACTAAACTAAACTACCTAATAAGAATATGATATGCAGAGGCAAATAAGTCCTCCCAAATCCGATGGGATCCAGTGGACCAGGCAAAATTTGGGAGCTGTATAGCAGATAAGGTCTTTGTAAGAAAGCACGGATGAGGGTAGGAGGAATCCTGGAGGAAGACTCCTTGTAATGAAGATAAAATAGAAGAAGTAGAATAGAACTTCATTGGCAATGCAGCAGGTAGAGACAGGCTGGTGGTTGATCCCGTTGACATTGAAAACGAGGGTCGACGCTGAATTTAAAGACTCCATTCCGGTGCTTCCTTCCTCAACAGTTCCCAACTTCGAGGTTACGCACCGGTGAGAGCAAAGTTACTAGTAGTATCATTCCATGGTCATGACGATTGCGTAGAAAAACTCTAAGGCCGGAAGTCCAGATGGCCAGACGATGATTTGCGTCAGCGGAAATAGAACTCCGGAAGTATAACCAGCCAGTGCACCGGGGGATAAATAGGTGCCTCTGACGAGATTCCGAGGAACTCTACGAAGCTTCTCTTCTTTTCCTCCCCTCTCAGCTAGCTAACACCGTTCGCTCTGCAACGACTCTATTCTCTCCCAAACAGTTCAAAGTCTTCCAATATGGCCTGGACTACTTACCTTGATCTCGCAACCCACTATTTGCTGACGACCGATTACCATGACCTCAACGAGAACAATCCGGGAGGTGTTAGGTTTCTGTGGAGCACTTTCTTCTATCTTCTGGTCCACAGCTACCCAAACTTCCACTGCTCAGAACCGTTCTCCAAGTTCATGAACCATATAATAACCTCGGAGGACTTCACTTTCGTGAATATCATGGCCACCATCCCACTAACGATGGTCTCGTACTTTGTCTCCAGACAGTTGCAACGCTTTCTTGAGCGGGCCACCGACAGATTCTTCAAGTAAGCGCTCGACGTGTCGTTAGTTATCCCTCTTCGGTGAACTCATACTGATGATGGCTTAGTCGTTACCAGGAGTCCGACAGGAATGAAGCCCCTGCCTCTAGCCACCGGTTACCAACTTAAAGCGCCGATCCCTGCAATCGACAGCGCGGCAAATCCTCTTCCTTCCCAGGGTGACATGGATATTCAGGAAATACGACGATGGCGGATCCCTGGTCGAACCGGAATATTGGAGTTAGTTTGGCACGGCTTACGATTCAGAGCTGCATGGTAGATGGCCCGGGTACAGCTATGATTCAGTCGCTATGGACTAGCAGTTTAGCCTCAATGCAAGTGGTTTCAGTCTGTGAACAGAGTCTGTAATCTTCTCTAAGTGACTTTATTTGCGGAAGCTGAGTTGCTTCCTGCCTGTCTCCGCAGGAATCGTTTTAGGGCATGTATTTCAGGCATAAAGGCACCAAGCATATGACTAATCATCTATCTGCACGCGTTCACGCGTCGAAGACTGATCACATTCCCAGACAGTGGCCTTGCCTCCAGATACCTGATGACCTGATATATTACTGCTCTGACCGGGCATCTAGGTCAGCTCCGGTGATTGAAAAAGAATAAACAATGGTGTCTTGCCCCATCTGCGGGAAATCCGTCTCCTCGCTCAAGATCAACGACCATATCGATTCCGACTGCCAGCAGTTCATCGAAGAGCCGACATCGAGCGGCGGCGACCCTTCACCATCCCAGAAAGCTCCGGTCCCATCCTTCTTCCAACCCTCCTCTACCCGAAAAGTTTCGGCCCAGCGAGATGTGCTCGCCGATTCCTCGCCCCTCCGCAACGTCCACGGCAAGCGAACGGTGACGCAGAATGGCAGCGCACTTGCAGATGATAATGCCCCACCAAGAGATGGCACGGGAGAGTCCGCGCCGAAGAAACAAAAGGTTAACGCCCTTCAACGGGCCGCACCGCTGGCCGAACGCATGCGCCCGCGGACCCTCGACGAAGTATGTGGCCAGGAACTCGTCGGTCCGAGCGGCGTCCTGCGGGGCTTGATCGAGGAAGACCGGGTGCCGAGCATGATTCTGTGGGGAGGCCCTGGGACGGGAAAGACTACAATCGCGCGGGTCATTGCGTCCATGGTTGGGAGCAGGTTTGTCGAGATCAACAGCACGAGCACCGGGGTTGCGGAATGCAAGAAGATTTTCGCTGATGCGCGAAGCGAGCTCAGCTTGACGGGGAGGAAGACGATAATATTCTGTGATGAGATACATCGGTTCTCGAAATCCCAGCAAGATGTGTTCTTAGGCCCTGTTGAGAGTGGCCAGGTGACGCTGATCGGAGCGACGACTGAGAATCCGTCGTTCAAGGTGCAGAATGCGCTGCTTTCCAGATGCAGAACGTTCACCCTGTCGAAACTCACGGATGAGGATGTTAAATCTATCCTAGACCGAGCCCTGCAGACTGAAGGGCCGAACTACTCCCCTTCGTCTTTGGTCGACGACGAGCTGCTAGACTACCTGGCTCGGTTCTCCGACGGAGATGCCCGGACCTCCTTGAATCTTCTCGAACTCGCGATGAACCTATCGAAACGTCCCGGGATGAGCAAAGACGAGATCAAGCGGTCTCTTACGAAGACTCTGGTGTATGATCGCGCCGGCGACCAGCACTATGACACCATCTCTGCCTTCCACAAGTCCATCCGGGGCAGCGACCCGGACGCATCGCTATATTACCTCACCCGCATGATCCAGTCCGGAGAGGACCCTCTATACATCGCTCGACGGTTGATAGTCGTCGCGTCGGAAGACATCGGACTGGCGGATAATAGCATGCTCTCGTTGGCGATCTCCACCCACCAAGCGGTAGAACGGATAGGACTTCCAGAGGCGCGGATCAATCTTGCGCACGCCACCGTCGCCATGGCGCTGTCACCGAAGAGTACTCGGGCGTATCGAGGTCTGAATAACGCTTTTGCTGCTCTGTCGGAGCCGGGCGTGGCGGCCTTGCCCATCCCCATTCACCTGCGCAATGCCCCTACGCGACTGATGAAGGAGCTAGGATACGGCAAGGAATACAAGTACAACCCGAACTACTTGAATGGAGAAGTGGCGCAGGAATATCTCCCGGATAAGTTGCAGGGACGGAAGTTCCTAGAGGACCGGGACCTTGGGACTCTGAGAGATCCTGATTTGCACTAAGCTGGATATCTTGTACTCTTCCGTTTCGAGCCAGTCCATGCAGTTTTGCGCTTTCAGGCGCTCCGGGGCGTTGGGACCTCGGATCGTGGTGCCTCAGCGCCGCTGCCACCCCTTGCTTTATGAGCCTGATACCCATATTCTGACTAGAATGCATATACTTTTTCCTAGCAATAAAATAGAATACCGCATGACAACGTATAACCTTAGTGAAGTTGGCAACTTGTAGGGCTGGCTCATCCGTATAGAAACAGCCCCACCAATCAGAGCAAAGGACACCCACCGCTTCAGCCGCGTCGCGTCTCAACGTCGGCTTCAGGTTCGAACCTGCAGATAACAACTGACAATCACATCCACATCCACATTCACACGCCATTCCCCACGCAACATCTCTTCTTTCTAAATTCCAAAGATATCACCTTCCTCTTCGCAGATCGCGCCCACACCGATCCTTCTCCAGCCCCGTCAACAGAACCACCCGCCCACCGGCCCTCCATCGCCATGGCGTCCTCTGGGCAGCCATTCGGCTCGCGCTCCTACAACGCCGGCAAACTCCCCGACCGGTCCCTAAACAACAATTCGATCCCATTCAGCGCCTCGTCGTTCTCGCGTCGCGGCCTTGGAGCGACAGGCACGGGCGAGTTCGGTCCCGATACCGCGAAAACAAGCCAGCCCGCTCCGGTGGCAGCACAACAAGCTCATGCGCAGTCGCACGGCGCCCAGCAGGAGTCGAATCCGCTCTCTCGGTTGACGGAGGAGCAGCGCGAGGAGATTAATGAAGCCGTAAGCTGTCCCTCATCTTACCTTACTTTGCTTTGCTTTGCTCGCGGGGCAGCAAGCAAAACAGAGAACAAGCCATCCAAAAGCTAACTTGTAAACTAAAATGAATAGTTTACCCTCTTCGACCTCGACCGCGACCGCCACCTCGACTACCATGAACTCCGCGTCGCCTTCCGCGCTCTGGGCTTCACCCTCCCCAAAACTGAACTCATCTCCCTCCTCACAACGTACGGCGTGCCCCGTCCGCAAGTTCAACAACAAGCCGCCGCCCAGCAATCGCAACACGCCCATGCGCAATCCAAAGCCGCGCCCGCCGCGAACCCGCAACACCCGTCCAACCTGCTTATGCCGCTTTCGGCGTTCCAGGCCGTCACGGCATTGAAAATCCTCGAACGGGACCCGCGCGATGAGATCCTCCGGGCGTTTGAGCTCTTCGATGAGGGCGGGAAGGGGTATATTGATCTTGAGGACTTACGGCGCGTGGCGAGGGAGTTGGGCGAGACGGGACTCGAGGAGGAGGAGCTCAGGGCCATGATTGAGGAGTTTGATCTTGAGGGCGTCGGCGGTGTGACGAGGGATGCGTTTGTGAGTATTTGTTGGCAGTGATGCGGGTGAAAATGATGAGCAGTGGAGCGGAAGTGAAATTTGGATGTTGAAGTTTCTCTACCCTTTTTTCTTCTTCTTTTTCTCTTCTACACTCGTCTTGTCTCGTCTTGCTATGTCGGACTCGACGGGATGGTACTCTTCAACATTACGACTTTTTCCCCCTTCTTTTTTTCTGTCTTGTCTTGTTTCTGGGCATTAGTGGGCGCCTATCACTGGATGTTTTGTTTCTCTTTTCTCTTTGGTTGGTCTCTTTCTCTATTCTGCAATGCTCATATAATCTTGGCTTTGGCTGGTTTGCCTTTTTCTTTTTTTACCCTTTCTTCTGCAGTGTGGGCTTGGGAGTTCTGGACTTGGTTTGCTTTGGTTTGGCTTGAAACTCTTCATTGAGGTCTCTGTATGGTTGAATGCTGGACGTTGAATGAATGAGGTTGGAATGTTGAATGTTGAATGTTAGGAGCCTAAGTATCTACTACTTCTCGTCACTACCTAGTGACCTAAGTAGTACTCTTTAGGTCGGTTTAAGGTTCCCTAAGGTACCTACCTAGGAAGAGATACATACATACATGCATATATACATCATACTTGTCAACTATTACCTACCTACTTACTACTACACTACTACAGGTACTACAGGTACTCATTAGTTGGGTTTGTTCATCCAATGAGTGTCCACAGCAGATGATCTATGTCTTCAATCAGAACATGGACTTGGAATTCTGATGGAGGAACCTCGACTGCAGCTGGTTGCAGGTGGGTAGGTAGGTACCGTGATACCTAGGTCACGGTATACATCGAGACAGCATGGGAGCATTCGACATTGCTGTTGGTGACTTGGTTTGGCCTCCGAATATGGATACCTAGGGTGAACCTAGTATCCGAGTTCTTCCTCGTGGTAATCATCTCGGTAGTGTGTGCGTTTTAGGATAGATGAGGTATATAGATGAGGAGGTAAGTAGGTACTAAGAGGTGTCTATAATATACTGTAGTTTGTTCTGTAGGTCTCCAATACTATTCGACTATACGTACCGTAGTAAATCTGTAGACCCAAAATTGGATTGAACAAAAACACCCAAGAATGACAATATCCAGAAAAGTAAATATCCAATCAACCAACCAACCGTGACAGAAATATGTTCCACGGCCTAGACCTGCGCCAGTATGCAAAATAGTTTAATCAAACAGAACGTATATACAATTTATGCATATCGCATTGTCTGCATGTAGCCCGGAGGTGGACCATCGTGATCATGGGTTGGTCCAGGGTATCCGGGGTAAGGAGACGGCATGGGACCGGGTCCTTGCGGGGGAGGAGGGCCATATTGGGGTGGCCCTGGGTAGGGTCCTTGCGGAGGCGGCGGGCCATGTCCGGGCCGCATTGCGCGCGATAATCGCCGCAGTGGGGTTGGTTGCGGCGGTGGCATTTGTCCGTTGTTCCAGGGCCCATAGCCGCCGTATCCGTAACCGACTGGGGGCATGGGCTTCATGGTATTGCGAGGGCGGCGACAGCGACGGAATATGCTGATCAGGATGGCTAGGATGATCAGTCCGCCCACGGCGGCGACGACGGGGATGATGATGTCCTTGTGGTTGTCGATCCAGCTTCCATCCTCGCACGCGCCATTTCGACACGTCCCTCCGTGGCCGCACGGGGTGCCGTCCAGGTAGCTTGGAGGGTATTGGATACATTGCTGGGCAAACATCGATGAAGCGACTTCACAAGTGACCCGGCAACCGCCGTCGTCGCATGCGCGCGCATTGGAATTGGAGCTGACGCTCTGGCATTGGGCGTCTCGGCTTGTGCACTGGCCGCTGGCACACTTCAAGCCGGAATCATCGCCGCCGCAGCTCTCGCCATCATCCTTGTAGTGGTCTGTGGGACAGGTGCTGGAGTTGCCGGTGCATGTCTCCTCAATGTCGCATTCACCGGTGCTACTGCGGCAGACGGTTCCTGCTGAGGCGAACTGGCAGGAATGGCAGCAGCCATCATTTGCATCATCGCAAACCGCCCCATCCCTGAACTTGCAGGTGCTTGCATCGCAGCACTGGTTGCCTGCACAGCCATCTTGCCCGCCACAGTCGCAGTCTTCTCCAGCCTCCACGATACCGTTCCCGCATTGGGCCCCAGTAAAGGTGACGATGCCACGGTTCTCGGACAGACAGTTTGTATTGACGATTTGGCGGGCAATCCCGCCACAGATGTTCCCGATCGAGCATTGCGAGAACTCCGTTATATCCGGGCCAGTGCTTGGGTTCATGATGTAGTCGCCCCCTGCGTCACATGTGTTGCCACTCATCGGGCAGCACGCATTGTCGTCTTCAAGACCCTGATTGCAAGTCTCAGCCGTGCAGTCATGAACGGCCCCAAAGGTGTGACCAGTTTCATGCGCAAAGACCTGCCATCCAGAACCACCAGTAGTGACGACGACATTGGCCCCGCTCATTGCGCGCCCCGATTGGATTTGCGTAACGCCGCTTTGGCACAGTCCGTTTATCCACGCCAGTCCGACCTCCGCACCGCTATTACACGTAGTCATCAAGGTCCAGTAGGCATTGTCGTCCGCTCGCTGCCCTCGCCACTCCGAGAAGAGATCCAGCCGCTGCGAAAGGTTTCCCTGCGAGCATGGCATGTTCCATGGCGCGCCAGAGGAAGAACTCTGCGTGCACGTCCTGTCAGTGATCGTAAGATTTCGCAATCCGATGGAGATGTTGAAGGACTTCTCATAGACAGCCGAGGCGCTGTTGACCATGGTAACCACTGACTCCTGGGCCGCATCTGCATCCTCGAACTTCTCCCAGAAACTGCAATCCGTGGCAATACCAACTAAAGCCACTAGTTTCGTACTCGGACAGCCAGTCGTGTCTCCAATCGACGATGCTAGGTTGAATCCGACCCCGGTTCCAGCAGAGCCAGAATCTGCCTGGCGTTTACTCAGGCCAAAAAGTTCGTGAATCGGCATAGACGCCCACGTCGCGCCTCTCGCAGCGTAGGAATGTCGGCCGGTGTAGTCGGAATCGAAGGGGAAACCAAGTTTGTCAGCCTGGCACGTCGACCCGCCCTCGGACAGAGACCGTTTAAGATCCGTGTGAGAAGAAGTATCAATCAGTCTTGTTGTCTGGGAGTCGCGGTAAAAAACCATATACTCGTCCTCTTGCCTGGGAATGTCAACATCCTGCGGGCGTTGCTTCCGTAGATAGGTCGACTGCAACTCGATGTGGTGGTTGTCGCCATTGATATTAAACACGCCTTCAAAGAGTGGTTTGGGGCCGTCCCTCCTGATGTATATCCTAGCCCATCCCACAGGATCCCACATTCCTTTCACTTTCCTTCCAACCAGAGTCCTCCCTTTGAAAGCCTTGTGCCGGTGGCGTGAGATGGGCTCCTCGGTGTGAACTTTCCCATCGGAGTCGAGGTACTGTACGAAGGCATCGTCCGCGAGGATTTCATGATTCGGCTCCAACTCCAGCTTGATCCGTTGTTCCTTATCACGTATCGTAAAGGTGATATCGAAATGCGAGAGGTGATCTACGCGGTCCCGGTTCGTTGCCGAAGGTGCCTTTATCGTCGGCTGATCGAGAGTTGAAACATGTCGGATAGCGTTCGGCTCGTGTGATCGGGCTACGGGAGATTCTGGTCAGCATCATCCGATCATTCCGATAGAGAGAGCGCTCTACCTTGCACGCCGGCTGTGAAGAGTGAGATTGCGCCTGCAACCCATGGTAGTACTGATAACCTCATGCTTGCGGGTGTTGGATGAACAGCCACAGGTGAAAACGAGGCTGTTCCAGGACGGCAAGGATTGACTGAGAAGATCCAAGAAAAGGGGCAAGTTTGAGTAACCCAATTCGCTTCATGGGTCGACTTATCGCATACCAAGACCGATATATTAGGCAACAATGAAAACACAAGAATTTCAACTTGTACTCCCCGCTGTACGTCTCAGCGGGTCTCACTCTCTTCAGCAACCCGACACCCTGAACCCTGACATCAACCCTGTGAGAATGCCGGCAGCTTCCGACTCAGCCTTATGGATAGATGGGAACAGGTCAGTATGGGGTGAGAGGAAGCTGACGGAGATCGGAGTTAACAACCGGAGAAGGGGGCTGTGCAGTGCTGGCTGTGGCTTGGCAGTGGATACCTCAGGAACAATTACCTAACCAAATCTATTCTTAACAAGAGTCCTTCAGTGAGGAAAAAGGTCAAAATCACGACAGGATATTTGGGGGATCTAGAAGGAGGTTTTGAGAAAGTAAAAGACAATTCCAAGCTCGGAACAAAGAGAGGGTGAGGGGGCTGACATGAACCACCAGTGCAGCCAAGAATAAGGTACGTCACGGCGAAGGCGCTTAGAGAAACGTCAACGAGTTACGAGTCGAAGATTTCAACAGTTCGTCTTCATGGTGTTGTCTGATTGCATGATGGGATGGCAATCTCACACGTTCAAGGTCGATGCTGCGCGTCTATTCAGCACGCATGCTGCCGGAGTGACTGGCGCTGGAATAACGACATGTCGAAAGACAATTATTGATCAGAACTATCATGGTACGCTTCATGGGCAACATGCGCAAATTGTGGTATCAACGCTCCGCAAGTCTTACAGGGTACACCGGACATGTCGTCCTCATCATCGCTCTCCTCCCACGCTGCCTCCGAAGCTACAGTTGAGGCGGGAACGTTGGGTTCTAAATCTGTCCTCCTCAGGTCCGTTGTAGAGGCAGTGTCCCTATGTTCCGTCTCTTGCCGTTGGAACATCTTGCCGATATTCTGACCGCTGCTGTGTTTGCCATCTCCTGCCACTTCTACCATATTAGTCACGGCAAGATTTAGGACTCGGAGGTTCCAGCCAGTCTTCTGCGGGTGGAGTCTGCGGAACATGGACGTCGCTAGTTCTCCCACAAGTCGTTCCGCTAGGGCTTCAACAGACTCGTCTAGGTTGAATGCATAGTGAGGAAGTGGCGCAGAGTGAGACGTGCGACTATAGCTGCGCATTTGGGTGCTGCCTGAACCTGGGACAGACCGTGGTAGGGTAGACAAACGGAAAGTCCGTGGTCGAGCAAGCCACCGCACTTTTGTCCCTTGTAGTTTAGGTTTCTCCTGGGACGCACAACTAGCTTTCAGAGGACCAGGATCAATATAAGGTTCCGTCAAATCGGCCCGCATCCGACGTATCAAGCTGACAGCTAGTGAACGCATCTCTTTGCGAGCTGTCTCGAAGTTATCCAAGTGTCCGTATGAATTCTCAATGCTGATCTGCGTGGGTACATCTCGAGCCTCGCCGACAGCAGTGTTGTCTACGCCATGTAGGAGGCCCCATACCCGTACTCCAATATCTCGGGGAGCTCCAGAACCCCCTAGAATTTTATCCAGAAGGGAAGGGCCCATACCTGGAGAAAGGCGAACATCACGAACCGCGACTTTCTCGTCAGCGTCAGCTCCGTTGGAAGCCACGACGTATGATGTGATTTTGTGGCATAGCTTAGAACCGATTCCAGGAATTGCTCGTATCTCCCGCGAGTCAAGAAAAGTCAGCACATTGCTTTCGGCCGAGGTTGAGGTTGAAGAATAAGGTGGAAGGAGCGTCGTCTGGTTATTCGGTTTATGAACACTGCCAACTAGTTTGGCGAGAAGCTTAGAAGTCGAAATACCTGCCGTCGCAGCAAAGCCTTTCTCGGCCTCAAGCTGACCACGGAGATAAGCTGCAAGATGCGAAGCAAGGAGCAGCCTGACATCCAGCTGCGTGGGATCGAATTCTGCCTCGCTCAAGCTCGGATGTGGTGCACTATCAGCCTGCTCTGGATAGGTGGCCCCGGCTAACTTTGTGGCATCGAAGGGAAAGCCGATTGTAGGATCTTGACGGTCCAAATGGAAGAAGGACCTGGCCAAATCATGAGTGTTCAAGAGGGCTGCATTGTAAGTGATCATGTCTGTAACATCCATGAACACCTCATCGAACCCCAGCCTCTCCACCCTCTCGCCCCAGATAAAGCTCCGGAGAAAGAGATAGAGGTCTTTCGAAACATCTCGGAATTTTGTGAGATCTTCCCCTAGGACGATCACGACATCCGGGCAGACCTGTTTCGCCTCTTTGATCAGCTGGAGCTTGCGCAGTCCTCGTCTCCGGGCTTCGTAGTTGCAGGTCACTACGATCTGCTTTTGCTGAACAGCCAGAGGAAGAGTTTTGAGTATCGGTTGCTCGACCTCGAAGACGGAGGCATAGAAACAGTCATAGTCCTGACGGGATCAGTACCTTAAGAGGCGGGCTCAGCCGAGGGGAGACTGACAAAATGGAGGATTATGCGCTGATCGTCTCGTAAGGGAGGAGCTGCCATTTACCCGAAGTAGCATGTTCTGATCAAAAGCAAGCTTAATTAAGTTCTATCTCTCCCGAGTCGCTTCTTGTCTCGTGAAGAGACTCGGTACGCGTGCTGGGGAACTTGAAAGGGACAGGCTTGTATTAGTAATAAACCAGCTGCACTAGTCTGTATATGGAAGACCGACCACTGTTGTAAACACACCTACATAGAGTCACAACTCTCCCCACACCAGTAGGCAAAAACTGCTCGATTCAGGGAATGAGGCTCCACCTTGATGCAAGGTGGTGCCTGAAGGCTGCCGAGAATGATGCCTACGTAGAAATCCCGCGTCCGCCAAAAGGCCATGTGCTAAAGTCGGGGGTAGTCCAGCTCGTATAAGAGCGACGGGAAATGCTCCCATTGATCGATCCTCGAGAATCTCCTCCCCAAGAGACAGATTGTTGTTTTAATAGTGCCACTGTTCTAGCATCATGTGACTAACCTCGGGCAGCCAGCTTCGGATCCTTCCCAACTCCTTACGTATCTGCACTGTCGAAGATGAACGCAACATGATGAACAACACCTTAGGCTATTTGGATTGGATATCGCGTGCCTTTAAGGCGCGTGAATTTAGAATCCTACTGGTTGGAAGCAGTTGGGCTGGAAAGAGCACTCTATTACATCAATGGAAAGCTGCAAAATTCATGGACTTGTACCCTGCGATACAGTCAAGTTTTGAGGTCGAGACGTTCGAGTATCCGCGTAAATGCTCATGGACTGTATTTAATGTCACGCGTACGTTGCCTGGTTTCCCACCTTCTGCACGGGCTATCTTTCCGGCAAGCAACCTCTAACACCTAGAACTCAGTTGGTACGGATATTGTCATGCCGCTTCTGCGACACTACTTCCACAACACACAGGCGGTTCTATATGTCCATAATTGCGAGCCCCGGCTGGATGGTACGGATGAGAATGTTTACCACCTGCATTTGTGGGTCAGGCTCATGCTCGAGAAAGGATGCAGGTTCCTTTATATTGTGCCAAATAAACAGGACATGTTACCCCCCGCAAAAGCCCGAGACTTGGCTGATGAATTGCGCAACATCTATGAAAAGGAGTTAGCCGAGTATCAGGGTCAAGTATCTTGGAGAATCCTAGGACATAAAATCAGCGCCAAGACTGGAGAAGGTGTCCGGGAAATACTTGACAAGGTCTATACGGAGCTTTCTTCGGAGATTGGTGTTTCACTTTGGACTCACCCGCAGTCCGCCCAGCCAAAGACTCGAACGAGCGAGCCAGAGATTCGAACGAGCAAGCCAAAGATTCGAACGAGCACTGTATCAAATCCGAGTCTTGTGTTACCTATCAAGGGAGGAGGCTCAGTGCATCCTCCTGATGCTAGAACGTTTTGGGCCTTATTCAGCAATGGTAATATACCGGTCTGGGATCACCACATGAATCTCAAAGCGGCCTACCTTTTGGTGTTGGAGTACCTTCAACAAGGAAAAAGCACTTCTGCGATGGCCGATGCCTTTCTCGCCTGTCTGAGGAAGTTTAGGGCCGTTCAACCGGAGAAACTTCAAGATGCTGAACATCGGTAAGGTTTCCCAATAGGCTGAAACTTCGGTCATAATGCCTGTGCATAAAGCGCTCAGAAATGCTAAAGCGTCAGCAGCACTATGACCATATTTTGGCTCTTGCAGCTTCAGATAGCGATCAGAGACTACAAAAATGATAAGGAACTGCTTCGGCATCCGTGCTGGCATGAGTTTCATAATGTTTTGTCTTATCGAGAGAGCCTGAAAGATCCTCGTATGTGGAGGTCTTATTATACAGAATATCATCTCTTCGGAAGCCGGCAAGCATGGGATGAATGGGTTCCTCCTGACCGTCAACCATTCCCGATGCTATTGCCACTCCCTGGCCAACCTCCTTGCCTTCCTTTGATGAGCGATGCTGATCGTCTTCTCCAGTTTGCATTTGTTGTCGAGAAGTACCGGCATATGTCAGCATCAGGGGACGATGACCTTGTTACCCAAGCACTTCCCCTTTTAGAATCAACCATCATCCGCCTAAGGGCCAGGAATCTTGCATTATCACCATACTCCAAAACACAAGCCTGCTTCTGGATCCACATTGTTCGAGCCTGTCTCCGGTCATTAAAGCATTCGGATTCTAGTCAAGGCATCAGTCCTCCTCTGTTGAGCGTCACTGACTTTCAACGTGCTTTCTCTATACAACCGGCGTCCTGGATGCAACATTATTCCGGGGCGTTGTGGGAGAGTATGACTGCTCGTGTCGAATTTGTTCCCCCAGAAAAAAAGCCGTTGCCAGATGTAATAAACGTGTCCTTTTATGATGCTCGTCAAGAGGTGCTTGAAAACAAGCTACACCACGAAAATGCGGAACAAGATAGAGTATCCATGGTGGATGCCTTGTTGGCTGTATTGTGTGAACCAGGAACTGTTGTCAATAAGGTCCCGCCTTGTTGCAGTGGCACTCTGGACTGTGATGAACATACTATCGGCAGGACATCTGGGACTTAAGTACAATAAAACACCATATAATCACTATTCATTACAGACCTGTCCGAAACTGCATTCCACGTCTGATATAGAGAGGTTCCAAGTTGTTTTTCGAACCTTCAAAGTCTAATCTAATTATTAACATTATCAACTCTTTACTATTGGCTTCTCCGAGGATCAGCTAGCTTCCAGGTTTTATTGCAAAGGCCCCTGGCTTACTTACCTTCGCTCCCGCAATTGGGGTTCGAAAAAAACCATCCATCTCTCTACGGAGTACATCAAGACATGGAATGCAGTTTCGGGCGAGTCTGCATGGACCTGAATAGCAATATGTGAAGATCTGCTGCACCCTATTTCATATATGTTTGGTTTTTCTCATGGTCTGCTCTGCTGTATCGCGTTTAGTGCTCACTCAAGTCGTGATCACTGAGCCGCGGGCTGGAAAAGCGGCCGCCAGCTAACCGTCACAACGTTAAATGAAGTAAATTAAGCTATAGGGAAGAGAAGACAATAACTTAGTCTATAGAGTGTCCATGGTGGTAAGTTCTATTGTTTATATTCCAATAAAGACAGTGTCTTATAGTGGAGTAGACCGTAAGGCTATAGTAGCACAGGATAATAAACACAATACCCTTTATACTCAGCACTGAAAGAACCCTGGACATAGGTTGTCATCACTCTAGTATTCACAACCAAGCGTGTTACATGAGTACAAAGAATATGTAGTGGTTGTAACCGCTCTTTCAGCAACTACTATATAGCCACCCTTAACCTGTTGCCATTAAGTAGTTGTCTGATGATAAGGTAGAGAATATGACACAACCAATGCTTCCCATCTGCACTGTATGCAGCCCTGAGCTGGCAATCGAGCTCATCAACACCAATGTACAAACCTCCTACAAGCCCGGAGACACCCTCGTCGGCCGAGTCACCCGCACCAAAGTCGGCGCCGTCCCCGAGGCCAAGGTAACCGTCACCATCGAAGGCCACTCTAGGGCGCAGCTCGCATTCCCCGGACCCGGTTCTGACCGGACCTTTCAGAGCACCTTTAACACTCTGACTGGCCCCGTTGACGCCCAGGTCCTTCATGCTGATGCGCCATTGCATGTCCCCGACGGCAGCGAGGGGCTCTCGTGGCCGTTTGCTATTACCATTCCGGCCCTTGTCACCGATGTGCGGCAGGGAGGGGAGAGTGACCTCTATCTTGCGCCAAATGGTGCTGATCCTGATGCACGTTCTGCTGCTTTCACACCCCCTGCGTCTTTCGCATATGACGGGGAGTTTCCCGGGGAGATTACGAAATGCAAGGCCTTCATTGAGTACTACGTGAAGGCGACGATTGCGGTCGCTCGTCAGCACAAGGGCAGGACCGTCATGACGTACCACGACGCTATTGCGCCGTTCAAGCTGACGCATGTTCGTTTCGGCCCGCCGGTCACGGATTTCGAACAGAGGCGGCAGAGACTCCGGTACTCTGTCATCGCATATCATCTGATTCCGGGCTTTGGACCGCTCACATTCTGCCAGAAGACGCGCCAGATGCTCCGATCCTCCAAGGTGCCGAAGCTTACAGTCAAGTTTGACCTCAGTCTGCCCAGTGTCCTGCAGATCGGCAACTCGGCGGTTCTTCCGATTCGCCTCTTCGTCGAGCCCTGCCTGCAGAAGACAAGCGGGTCACTCCGCGGCATCCCTCAGAAGGTATCAGTCAAGTCATTCACCCTCCGTCTTGGCTCGCATACGCATGTGCAAGCCGCGAACCAGATCATCGAGCAGAGCGCCCTCGAGGTGGAACTCGTCCCGCCAAATGCCGTTCGCGATTACTTCCGTGTACACCGGCAGGGCCTTGGCTTTAGTATTACGCCGAGAGCTGATGGTGTAGAGGAGCCGTCGGAGACTCTGCATCTTGGTGAACTCCTGGACATCCGTATGCACAAGTACCCGTTTCTGACCTTGACGACGCACCCAACCTTTACAGCGTATAACGTCAGTCGGGCGTATGAGCTTGTCTGGGAATTGCAGGTGTCCGTAACAGCTGGGAATTTCTTCAAGCTGGGTTCTCGGCATTCAGTCAAGGTCTTGTCCAGGGCTTATGAACCGCTGGTGGCTGAGACTGGTGGGGGCGAGGCTGAGGAGCCGTTGCCGACGTATAGAGCTAGCATGGAGGAGGAGCCGCCGACATATAGAGCGAGTATGGAGCAGTATTTGCCGGTTTACGCTGACTGAATAATGGTTGTGCTGCTGGATTCTGGGTCGAGGGTGGTGTTAGTTTCATTCAGCCTGTGTACAATAAGCTTAGACAGGACTCCCAGGCCACTCTCTAGTAGAGTACATCGATATCTAACAATGTCAGCATAATACTTAAGCGATCCGTTCTGGCTGGTCCATTCGACGTTTTATTTATCCATTCTCCTGGTACCTTACGTGGAACAGATGGTCCTTATCCGCAGGGACAACTTGGGATGTGGGCCGTAACTGAAACGACATCAGCCCCGACCATTGGTGATATACTCAGTCATGTTCGCCTCGTAGGAATGTATCTGCCTGTAATTATTAGTGTTTCGACCCAGCCAAGGCAGTCGGGTTTGGTTAAGGCATTTTCAGTAGAATGTGGCGAAGTCTCGACGGTTTCAACAGTGGAGATGGCTGAACTAATCCGACAAGACATGAGGCTGAATTTATATTTTGTCTGGCTCGGAAGTGAGATAGACGTAGGTTCAGTACATTGGCTGGAATATAGAGTGATAGCGATAGACTTGCGGTCAAAAAGCCCAAGATAAGCTGGAGGCTAAGTGGAGAGACAGAGTAAGTCGTACTATTAATCTCAATTCCAAGGTCCACACTCCATAGTCTAGGCTCGGGTAGCTATATTTAGAACTGTCGCTTTCTGATCAGAAGATCTGCCCCATTCTTTTTCCCTCTGGGGCCTGGGGCCTGTAGATGATCTGAGATACTACCTTACAGGCAGGCTATATCTGTCGGAGACTCTGAGTAGCTCGGTCTGAACCACCGATGGACCATGGAGGAGATACTCTGGGTTACCTATTAATATTAATATTAATATTTCTACAGCTGGAGCGAAATCCCGAGGAGCGGCGTCATCCTGGCTAAATTAGGAAACGCGATTCGTCGGCTGTCCTCCCTCTAAGCGCCCACTCTTGATTATTTTCCCAACTTTCTCCCTCACCACTACTCACTCACCTTTTTCCTTAAAAAAAAATCCTTCCCTCTTTCGCCACTGCTGAACTCGGGGATCGGACTGGTCTGGACAGATGGCTTCTTTGGCTTGACATGCCTATATTATTTATTCTGCCTCGCCCTTGTTCTTGCTGCTCTCTCAGCCTCTCTAAGCGCTCTAGTGCGGGGTGCACTGCCATCGTCTCTCTTTCTCACTACTGCGCCAATTACCCTCTTCGGTGCTGATTCCTTGCTCTCGCCCTTTTATATCGTCTCTCGGGCATTAACACCCCTGCTCCCTGCTGCGCACATCACCGCTGTTTGTCTGCGCCGCCTCCGCCATGCTCGTCCTCCCAATGCCCCCTCAAGGCTCCAGTCTTCCTCTCTCGCAACCGTCGTCGAACGCAGAAGCACCAGCTTCGCACACAATAATGTCTCCCGCCATACCCTCACAAACATCGTCAATATCGCATCCTAGCATGTCTTGCGGTTTGAATTCAAATGCGACGAGCCGACCCGCTCTCTCAAGACCGAAACTCACCCTTCAAACTACGTCGCTGCCTATGAGCTTCGGAACCTCATCAACGGGCTTATCACTCTCACTAGCCGCCGGTGCAACGGCATCTCCAACGGTTCGCAACACCTTCAAGAACGCTTACGATATTGCATACCCATCTTCTGCGACTGCATCACCATCTAAAACCTCGAGCAACCGTTTCAGCAAGCCCTCATCGCCGTACACCTCCGGCAGCTACCAGCTACCGCTCGGCGTGAAGAGCATTCTGCGCAACTCACCTCTGGAATCAAATAAGCGACGATCGAGCTCAGTCGCTCCCGGCGGATCTACTTCATCACGTCGGGTATATTTTCCGCCCAAGAAACAAGTAAGCTATCGGTATCCGCTAGAGGAGGAAATCACAAATGTCAAATACACCGCGCGGCATTCGGATCTCGTCTCCGAGTCAGAGTCCGGGTCTTGCGACTCGAGCTCCGAGGACGATTCAGATTCTACATCCAGCTCCCTTTCGTCGGAAATCACGCCGTCGGATGACGACACGGGCACTGAAAGCTCTTCTGATCTGACTCTCGAGAAGAAAAAGAAGCGCAAGTATCGCAGTGCCGAACGCCAAGTACGCGCAATCGCTCTTATGGAGGGACTGGAAGACCCTTACTCTCACACGCCACAGACGCCTCGGCAGGGTCGCCTCAAGCGTCGTCGCGAATGGAAATGGACACTCGGGCCACTGGATGAAATTGGCAAGGTTGAGCCGACACCTCTTCTGGCCTCGGTGTCAGAAACACCGCCCGCCTCAACGCATACTCTTGAAACCGCCAAAGAACTCAACACTACTGCTTCTGCCTCAGTCCAAACTTCCAGCCCGAATCAATGACACATCACCAAAGCATCACCGCTCTTTCGCAGAGCCCACAGCCGTCACATAAATAGCGACGGAGATACTATAATCCGCATCTGCATCTGCGTCTGCGTCTGCAACCTGACGCGGCTTCGCATTTTCACTTACGATTTACGCATCATAGAAGCATCTTATTAGCATGGCATGGCATGGCATAGGCATGATATTGGGCATCACCCACGACCGGACTTCCCTCGTTCTATTCTATTTATAGATCCTCGTCATCACTTCCATATCCTCTTCTTTCTTCTTGTATATATATTCCCATTTTAATTTTCTTTTCTTATCCCACCATACATGCATCCTGTCTACTCTACTACTACTCCTGTTGTCCGGCACAACACCGACAGGCGACGCAACGCACACAATACAATGCATCCACACGCGCTTCAAGATAATGGACCTGTGCGACTTCTCGCCCCGCTTGGGGGCTATATCCACAAATACGAACTGATTACTGATGTCCATGATTCACCTCATTCTTGGCCCGTGCCCTCTTCTCTGTCTCCACTGTAGCCTAAGTAGTACGTACTACTAGTACTCCCTGGTAGTTAAAAAATAACGTATTTAAGGTAAGGTAGTCTAGGTCCCTACTCCGTAATTCGTATCCAGTCCCCACAAACCTACGTACGTACGGTACGCACATGGCCCAAACCGCAATATTGGGAAACCCTTCCATAGGTTGGCGGCTTGGCGCTGTCTTGCGGTGTCCGTATCCACGGGCCCACAATAAACACTCCAGTACGAACTCAGGTGGGCATGCTACTATCTAGGCAGATAGATACTACTAAGTCTAGGCACTCTACTAGTATCTCGTGTTTTACGAGGAGTCGAAACTCGAATCCAATAATCCATCAGATTCAGAACCAAGGCAGAAGAAAAGAAACACGAAGGTGGTGAGGTGAGGTGAGGTGCCGATCAGTTCAGGCGTGCTAAGGTATCTACCTAGGTATCTACATTCTACTGCTTACTTGCTAAGTTACTAAGTTACTAACTACTATAGGTATGTAGTTTTACTAGTGGATGTTGTGGATACTTCGTATAAGCCACTGCATAAGGCGGTAGTAGTATCTACTATTCTAGGTACACCGTCGAATGACTACCTTACCTAGGTAGTTACCCTAGACAACTGTCTACTAAGTAAGGGACTGTCTACGGTCTCCAGGTTTTACCTAGGATCGGGAGGTTAGGGTCCTATTAGGGAAGGACTTTCTTGAGCCCACTCCTTGGTCAATAGTGAATCTGAATGAATATGGCATATCATTGTTGATATGAAGAATAAGGTAATATCTCTTGACTTACTATGTAGAAAAGACAACCGGATCTGATATCATACAGCTATATCGAACAAACAAAGCAAATCGAAGGAACCGTAAACCATTCCCAGTCGGCAATCATCAGCAAATAAAAACAAAGGAAACAAGATTATATTTATTCTCAGTATGCAGTCTAACCCCCCGTCTCCGTCTCGATATCTGGCTCCCTCCCCGCCAAATCACCACTGAATCGCTGCCGCACCTTGCGTAGCGCAAACTTGGCCTCGTTCTTCGCAAACGTCGCGTTCCGCACGGGCTTCCACTGCATCATACCACGTTGCTGGCGCTGCTCGCTGCGTCTGGCGGCGCGCTTGGAGGGCGTTGTGGAGGAGTTGGACGCTGTGTTTGTTTCTGCTTGGCTGTCCATGTTGGTGCTGGTGCTTGTTCTGTTGGGGCCGGAGTTAGGCGAGGAGGAGAGGCCGCTGATGGCGCTGTCACGCGGTGTCCCAGTTCCGGCTGTCTGGGAGGGGTGGTGGTCGGGGTCCGGGTTGGGATTAGGGTTGGCTTCTGCGGAGGACTGGCTGGGGTGGGAGTGGGTTTGGGAGTCGGGCTCATCGTTATCACTGTTAGAGTCAGAGTCCTGTGAGTCGGGCAGGTGGAGTACCCCGTCTTTGGTCTCTTGACGGTGCTCCCTCTGCTCGTCCCGGTGGGGTTCGCTTGACTGGCGGTTTTTCGCCCTTTCTTCTTGCTCCTGGAGGAGAGTGAAGGGATCTTGGCCGAACGCGCCGCTCCAGTCTTGGCCCTGCTTGTCGATCCAGCGGCGGCGTTCTCGGGGGTCTGCGACTTTGAGGATATCGCGGGCCTGAAGGAGGGATCTCTCGTGCATTTCTTCTGTGCGCTGTGGAACCTGCGCTTGGATGTGTCGGTTGCGGACGCCCTCGGCGATGCAGGCTTCCCATGTCTCGAAGGTCTCGCGGGAGTGGTTGTCTACGACGAAGCGTTCGTGGGACTCGTCGATGCCCGGGGTGAAGCAGCAGCGGAAGCGGAGGCGGCCGATCTCATTGAGATCTTCGAGGCCCGGGCTGCGTTTGATTTCAAGGTTGTGCTCGGTGATGTAGTTCTGTGTGAGGCGTTTGCCGTTCTTGGTGTGCCAGATCGGGATGTCGATATCGGTGTTCTCGTTGTCGACCAGGTGTTGGAGCCAGAGGGTTGCGTAGCCCGTGACGCCGCGAGAACCTTGGGTGTAAAATTCGAAGACGACCGGGGCGCGGTAGCGGTGTTTGACGGGGAGACGGAAAGGATGGTTGGAGAGGTCGAACGAGGAGCCATCCGAGGTGACAGTGCAGAGATGGCGTGGGATCTTGCCACTGCTTCCGCCCGTTCGCAGGCGGATCTTAGCTCGGTGGTTGAGGCCTTGCACGGTGACCTTGTCAGAGGCGAACTTGAAGGTTCCGACATTCCACCCAAGCATGTTCGGAGGCAGCTTGGTCTCGACATGGCGGAAGAGGAGCGAGATGCGCATTCGGCCGTAACCGATTCCGCCGTCAAGAGGGTACCATCTCGTGACCTGAGAGCTTGTCTGGAAAATTTCAGAGAGCTTCAGAGGGATAACTCCGAGAATGGGGTCATGTTCTCGATGGCGTGAGTCTCTCACCGTCACGGTGACCACGGCTGAACGCCAGTCGCGGACAAACCGCTCTGTTCCAGCGTTAAAGATCGGCTTTGAACTCAGAGCTTTTGCTCGTGTACGGTAGATCTATAACATGTTAGCCAGGTTCCTGATAAAGATATAGCGAACTTACAAGCTCATCGTTCAAGATGATCTTGCAGTAGCTGGTTGGCAGGTCCTCGCCTTGCTCCTCAGTATTCTCGCCATAAGGCTTTGCCGGTTCATATTCTCTTCCCTTGCGGTTGCCGTTGCTGCCTGTGATGTTGGCGAGCTGAAGATTGACAATCTGATGCACCACTACACTCAGGATTCCGCTTGGCCACAAAGGATCGGGCGGCGTGTGAGTGACGGCGTCCTCCTCTTCAGTGGTGATGACCCCCTTTTCGTCCTCAAATTTAGGGTTGTCCTTCAGGTTCTCCGGAAGGTCCGTGCTCTTGCCATCGGTCCTCAGCTCTGGTCTGATCTTCGGCTTGCCAAAGAAGCCAACTTCCCAGTGCAACTCTCCAGGCATTTCACTTCCCTCGTTGAGGCCTTGGAGCTTGGAAACCTGCTGGTACATACGGCATGGGTGTTGGATCATTTCGCGGATTGGCAACTCGACCTTACCCACGATGTCATCTGCTGTGTGTCGATCCGAGTCCCAAAGCTCAACACTGAGGTTTTCATTTACTTTGATCAGCTCAGGGTTCACGAGCAGCGCCGCCGTCTCTTCCCAGACGGGATTCAGATCATCAGTAATGACTCGTGTGCAGTACATCGGTTTTCCGTACTTGGAAAACGAAAGGTTGATGTAAGGGTCGCTGCCACCACCCTCGCTGCCACGCTTGTCCTGCTTGCTCAATCCCACTGCACGGTGGATGCGAACCCACATGACTCCGATGGACTGTGTGTCCTTGGCGATGTCATCACCCTTTACCATCATACTGAGATCCATCGTCATTGACTTGGGAGCTGCGAAGAGACCACAGGCAGTGCCAATTGCGTAGTTGACGAAGTTGGATATTAAAGGAAGGTTCAGAATATTGACGCCTGTTTTGAACATTGGCATACAGCCAGCTCGAATATGTGGAATTCCCGCAAGACTGAATGTCAAGTCCTTGATGAATGGAGCCTCGGGGACCAGCTGGAGCCTTCCCCGGACAGTCCCTACCATCTCAATCAACTCCACGAAGATTGGGAACGGCACTCCAAAAAGTCCACGCACTCCCAGGTAAAAAACAAGGTGCATGTGCATGTTGCGGGCCTTGGCGGAAGCACTTTGGCCGGTGGGTTTGGCGTGGTAGGCGAACGAGGCCTCGAAGTTGTAGAAACTCCCTCCTTCTTCCAAGGCTGCTGCTTCGTCAGGGTCCTTATTTTCTCGGTTCTCTCGTTGAGCGTTCTCCTTCAGCTGTTGCACGTGGCCATCAGGCAGTGCCCGCAGGCTGAGCAATCGTAACGGGTTGTTGCCTTGGTCGATTTCGGCGATGCGGACATTCTCAATCACACCCGGCGACGATGCTTGCATAATGTCTTCAATCGTATCCGCAATAGGTGCCAGCATATCTGGGTTGATCAACCCCCAAACAATCCCCATGAAGGTGTTGATCCATTCGACAGATTCCGGTATTAGATTCGCCGTTGCCTGGACGCTCTTGTAAGTACAGAGTACTCCTTCTTCAGCCTGGAAAACCTACAACTTGTCCGCGTAATTGCTCGCTGCTCCATTCCATCTCCCGGCCACTGCGGATCACTTCTTGCATCCACAGCCACACGCCACTTGCAACACAGGCGGCGAGAGGGATCAGACCCCAGTAGGAGGCGCCGAAGACGCGACCCAGGACGATGATACCGCATACTATACCAATGCATACACTAGTACCCTGTTTTTCTAAAGTTTCAAACGTGGGCTTGAATGTGATTGTCGGGGTCGGGTAGAACAGGATATTCGTTCTTTCTCCATGTATGGGGACATCGGATGTGGTTCCTTCCGTGATGGGATCAGGCGGTGCTGTGAGGTCCTGGTTTTCCTTATACTCCTCGATAGGCTGGTTGGAATCAGCCCTCACTGACTTCGGTAGTGTCAGCATCGTCACACTATCTTGGACGTCGAGTAACTTACTGTGTCTTTCCCGAGATTGGCATTGGGAACCACCAACTACATTCCATCAGCGAGTTTCGACAAGGTATATGCGGGCAGAAATACGTACCGTTGGGTCGTTCACCACATCCATAGCAGTCTCGTCCAAGTCTTCAACTTCAATTTCCCTCCCGGTCGTAGGATCCGTAACGTCGCGAGTCCTGCCCTTGCCTACCTTGCGAGGCCTGTGTGCCGTGGCCTCCTCGCCCTTATCTTCCCTTTGTCTCCTCGCAGTCGTAACTTTTTCATGCTGTTCACGTTCCCTCTGGTCCTGCTGGAGTCGTTCAATGAATCGTCCGATCGTCGGGACTGGGTTGGTGCCGCTCCAATGCTCCCCGACCCGGCGCTGGTTAGGGGAATTATCCCCCCTTGGATTCGGAGGCATGCTGTCGTTGAAGCCAGATAGTTCTTAACAGCGGAGTGTTGAAATGTGATTTTTGCTGTTCAATGGCAGTAGGCTCTCCTAGCCTGCAGAGCGAGGTCGGGCTTCCGCAGAGTCAGCTGTCAATTGGAGTATAGGAAGACAGTAAGGAGGATTGAAGTCAATAATGAGACAGATTCCTGATCTCGAGATAGAAACTACGTCACAGGACATCCAATTCCCGGCTCTACCATCTAAGGAGATGCACCGTTAAGGCAGCTCCAGTGATGATGTCACTTACCACAACCAACTCTCAGTCAAGTAGCAGTGCCGTGTTTCTCAAAGGCTGCTTTCTCCGCTAAACCAGAAATCGTTCTGAAGACTGCTGAACTGTAACTTTTATTGCTGCAGGCATCAGTAGGGGCAATTGTTCTAGCTTCATTAAATGGGTTGATGTTATGCCATCTCACCCTTCGATAATACTACTTGTCGTCAGCCGAGACCATATACCTGAACCAGTATTATATTAGCCAGCACTCCAGTATCGTTATGCCATTATTTTCTTTCATAGCCGCTTGCTATCTAAGAAGTGCTGGCTCAGTGCAAGTCATACACCTTCAAGCTGCATTTTGTTTCGTCATCAGCTGTCATATTGCATTTCCCCGGCCTGCGCCCCATCCTTCTCCACCTGCTTTGTTCCACCTCTTGATAAGATGCCTACGTATTATTCTTCTATAGTCTCATAACATGGATAATTCCCTTCTCAACACTTCTCTGGTCAGGGATTATAATATGGCACAGTTCATGGGTGCAACCTTTCTGTCAACTGAGTCCTTACAGTCATCGGTGCCAAACTGAGAGATAGCCCAAATATATATAGAGAGACACGACAAGCACAGAATAAGCCACAAAGCTTATCTGATATAATAAGTCTTTGCTAGAGATGACCTTCCCATGGAGTTTTAAGCAATTCCAAAAGTACATTACTCTGCATAGGTGCTAATAACTTCTAAGCTCTCGAATACCTTCAAGTGGACAAGTAGATCTAGCCACTATACCCGATTTGGCGATTCATCACCCGGCCATATCTGCGAAATTCACACCGCTGACAACAAGTGTCCAACATCAACTGGACACGATAAAGCCACTGAGGCAGCATTCTGCGCCTATATTTTGCTCGCACCCGGAACATCGCTCTAGCATTTTGCTTGTTCTTAGATCCCGGACTCCGCGCGCTCACGCAGCCTTCTACCCAACAGCACAGATCACGTCATTAACAGCCTCAACTCTTTCCTCAATACACAATGTCGACAACAGAGGAATCGCCTGCTCAAAGAGCAGCTCGTCTACGGCGCGAACGCCGCGAAGCCAAGATCAAGGAGGGCGGCGCAGCCCGGCTGGATAAGATCACGAGCTTGAGTGGACGTACACCGTCAAGAGGTACGACTTCCTCACCGTGGCTTTGCACGGTGATCTCTCTCAATAGCTTTTCCATTCCCTCGGAAAACAAAGATAACAGAAGCTCACACATCACGCACTAGATCGCGAGGAAGCCTCTGCTTCTCCTTCCCTCCCTCCCACCGTCATCCCGTCCCCCAGTCCGGAACCAAGAGCGACACCTTACCAGGCACAACAAACATCCATGCAGTCCCCACCGCCTCCCAGCGTCGAAGAAGCGAACCCCGATACACTCCGTGAGCAGCAGGAAGCTCTCCGCGCTCTCCTCCGACAACCGACCCCCTCTGACTCCCAACAAGACACGGAAGAAGACCCGACTCTGAAACTCATGAACGCGCTCATGGGAGGCATGGCCGACGCGAACCCAGCCGCTGGTGCGGGATCTGGGGCTGGACCTGGTGCCGGGTCGAATGGTACCGCCGCCCCAGGCCCAGGAGGTCTCTCTCCGGAACTCATGGCCTCTCTTGGTCTCCCGCCGTGGATGTGTAGTATGCTCGGAGCCGCTACGCAGAAGGAATCGGAAGAGCAGAAGAAGACTGTCCTGATGTGGAAGGTCCTGCATATTGTTTTCTCCTTCGCTGTAGGGATCTATCTCGTCTTCCTTACAAGCTCTTCCGTGTCGACGTATGGGAAGCAACCGCCTCCACCGGCTACGGCACAGAATCCTTTCCTTTTCTTCACAACAGGGGAGGTTGTTTTAGGCGGGGCGAGGGCGTTGATGAGGAACAATGACAGGGTTTCTGGGCCGTTTTTGTATGTTAAATTGCTGCGTGACTTTATCCAAGACGGGAGCATTGTGCTCTTTCTTTTCGGGATGGGTGCTTGGTGGAATCAGGGATGGTGATTGCTTTTCCCTTACTTTGTCTACTGTACACCCTTTTAGGTCGGAGATACTGGTACTTAATTCAGATGATATTGATGGCTGTATTTCACACGAATACTTACTTAGCTTGTTCAGCTACGGTATTTTGACATGATGCTCCCCATCATTGTTTCCTGACTGCAATAACCATGGACAGACCCCTTCTCGTCGCGGGTGTTGCATGCTACCTACTACCTACTACCTGCCTACTAGGTACTAGCTACTCCTACCTTAGGTACCTTACCTACGCTAGCACCGTGACCACTTCCTCCATGAGCACTACCTTAGTACGCAGGTACCTAGATGGATACCTGCAAACTTACCCATCCATTCACCACCCCACGAATTAATCAAAGCGGCAAGGACATCCCACAATAGAAATGGATGTAAAGTAAACATACGGTCCCTCCCGTCAATCTGATCACTCCAATGTTGCTCTACTGGAGTGCATTCCAGGTTGGATTCTCGGGGTAAGGTACCTTAACCAATCCGCATCCCGGGCCGACGGGAGCGTTACCTATTTCCCAGACGAGGAATACATAAACCGGCCGGCCGACCTTGCTGGTATTACGATTGAGGTGCGGTATTGCAAGTTGCATAAAGGCAGGTAGTACCGGTCAACAGTAGTTGCCGGCTGCGCCGCTGGGACACTGTTGAGGCTGTCGAGTCTCGTCTGAGGAGCGCAGGAGAACTTGGAAATTTGATATATCTGTGCAGAGAAACGCACGGTGCGGCACCTGCAATAATGTGCGGATCTATCCCTGTACCTATGAACGGTGGAATAGATGCCGGATGTAGAGTTATTTCCCAGAGACTGTGAGTTTTCTTGGGCATCAGGGTCGGCTTCAAACTAAGCTATGGTCGAAGGTTTCTTGAAGCCGAGAGGTGTAGTCTAGATAGCGTGGCAGGATGGTATAGTTACTGTATGCACTGCAATAATTCGCAAGTGCAGTAGTCTGCAGAGGGTGTATGTGGATCCCCTTGTGTCCGAAAGCCGTAGGGCTGAATGGGAAGGCTTGTTAAGAACAGCCGGATACTGCTGAAAGACCAAGGTCACACTCAGGAGTCAGGACAATTAAATTATTATTATTATTATTATAAAAGCGACATTCATAGACAGGTTGCATAGGCTCTGTCTAGAGCAATGAAGAGGCTGCGAGTGTGGCGTGCATAGTCCATTTAGTGAGGCATCCAAAGGCCCAGACCGTATCTATTCTGGGGATCAACATCCGAGGTATACTGTGGTTGCCGCTTATGATATCATCGCCAGTATTCCTTTGAACCCTTGGTCTACCTAGGTTAGTCCGGGGACAAGGAACATGACTCAGTCACAACCGAGATGCAAGTCGCAAGTATAACCTCTTTACCCCATAGCCTAACGAGGTTGGGTGTCTGTCTCTTCTTCCGGTACACTGCCACGTTCATGGGCCATGTTCCACAGTTCGAGACGCTGTAAACTGGAATAAGCACAAGAGGATGTGTCTCTGGTAGGCTAGGTAAATCTTTCTGTGTTTCCATTTTGCTCCTGTTGGCTAGGGAGACAGATAAACTCTGGTCCCTCGGTGAAATCGCACCAAAGGGTTTCACAGGTCCACGGTGGCCTAATATCGAGACCGCATTCAGCCAGCTTGCATAACGTGGCTTCAACCCCCGAGAGAAAGCCGAGTTTCGAGAGAGTGGGCTCCTTCCTAATTGCCAGCTGTCGGTCACTGTCAAATTGTCAATAATGTAGCCTCGGTGTTGACTTCGAGCCAGTAATAACGTCGAGAAAAATATGCAAGGTCAGCCTTGATAGTCTCGACGGGAATGTTTCCAAGGTTCAGAATCATGCAAGGAGTCTTGACAAGTTGACAGGCATATGGCCTCCCTTAACAGTTGGGCTAAGAATGTCCGCGGGAAATGTCACGCAGCTGGCATCTTTCCGCAAACAGGATCAAACCCATGGCAGGATTGAGGTAGAAAGCGTATTGGATCATAAAGTCTGGACAGCTGGCCCACCCCCCTCTAACGGGTAGCATAATCAGCCATTGAGGCTTCATTGAATGCTTACTACCCTCCAAGATCAGGCGGCATGTACGTACTATGTACGTACTATCATGCTTAGTTGCCTGATCAGGAAAAGAAGTTGGGTTCTCCCCGCAAGCCATAAGCCCAGTAATGATAAAATTACCCCTCCATTAGCTGCTTGGCCAATGTTCTGATGATCCCTCCGCCCGGAATTCCAAGTAGAAGAACGTACGCTGATTTGCTTTCAGAAGACGCCATGGAATCCTTCGTTAAATTGGACGATCGCGGGGTGTCGAGCGAGCTATGGGGACGTCCTGATGGCCATGTGGGCAAGGCAGCATTGCCAGTACTAACCACATAACCGATCGAAACGATAGGGAAGTTGGGCATACCCTCGGAAATGGAACTCTGCGGAGGTCTCGATACTCCATTCTCTGGATAGCACTACTGGTCACGGGTGACTGCATCGAATTCCTGTTCGAGGTCGGCTCATTGGGAACTGTGAATGTGGCGGATCTGCCCCCCGGAGAGCCGGAGCAACGGAAACGAAAAGCAAGGGAGCCAAGCCCCGCATGGCCGAGCCCAACCAATTCTTGACGCAGCCTGGGGGACAGTGCACCGTTTTGTGGAGGGGGCGAATATGTCACCATCTTGGAGATGCAGGGGAGCTGATCACCCGGTCTACGGGGAGTAGTTCTTGGGGAAGAATACTATGATTGCTAGCCAACGCTTCATACACAACTCGGGTGTTTACAGAGAGGATTCAACAGCCCCTCGTGTGCCTTATTATTAAGTAGCTACACTCTTATTATATAAGGGACGGTTACACTGCGTAGCATCGCTGACGAGAGCTTGGGGAAAGCTACCACGGATGAACCGAGAAACAACACGACGGTAACCCGGAAAAGGATCGACCAAGTGGCAGAACTGTCCTTTTCATTAGTGAGCCAGCTTCCCCTATCAGAATTGCCTATTCCTGTATAATACGCCATACAATACGCTATATAAGGTGTAGCATCCCCTCCGCCGGACAGCCGGGGTGTGCGGGACCCCAATAATTCATTTTATCCATTGGCGCACTCAAACGTTAAATAAACTGCTCGTCTCCCCCGGCTCCTGAGAGTCGGTTCTCCAAAGATAGGATTCCTCTCATCGTTTCCTTTCTCACTTCGTCTCTACCCTACCTCTCTACTCCTTTCAAGACGCTCTCTCCTCCACTCCCTTCTTCCAGCTCCCTCGAGAGCTGCTAGCCCTCCCAGCTCTACTACCTAACTACCCCACCATCATCCTGCGTGCATCCCTCAACTTCAGACGGGTAAGCTTAAATCCAATTCCCACCAAAAAAAAGGCTCACGTGCCGGTACTCTTGCTCCCGTCTCTCAAGAGACCCCACTACCGCCGAACCCCGAGTATTCACCGGGCTTTTTCTTCTTTCCTGCCATTCTCTAACTTTTCCCTAAAACTTCAATAGTTCTGAGAATTTGTGACTCTTCATAATGAGCGACGGTCCTATTTCGCCCCCCAAGCCCGCTGTGGTAAGCATCAGGCCTTTTTGCGGTTGAGTTGTCTACCAACTTGAACACCCCCCACTAATTGTGCCGGCAACAGGTGCCCGAGGCCCACGAGGTTGACACGTTCCACGTCCCCAAGGCTTTCTTCAACAAGCACCCCAACGGCGGTCCTCACCTCAAAGATCTGGATGAGTACAAGAAGCTCTACGATCAATCCATCCGTGATCCGGACACATTCTGGGCTCAGAAGGCCCGCGAGCTCCTCACTTTCGACAGAGACTTCCAAACGACCCGGGTGGGATCTCTGGAGAACGGCGATGTTGCATGGTTCCCCGAGGGAGAATTGAATGCCTCCTTCAACTGTGTCGACCGCCACGCCATTAAGAACCCCGACAAGGTTGCCATTATCTACGAGGCCGACGAGCCCAGCGAGGGGCGGACGATCACATATGGCGAGCTTCGCCGCGAAGTGTCGCGGGTTGCTTGGGTCCTGAAACAGCGCGGAGTCCAGAAGGGTGACACCGTGGCCATCTACCTCCCCATGATCCCAGAGGCCATTATCGCCTTCCTGGCATGCTCGCGTATCGGTGCCGTTCACTCTGTTGTCTTCGCCGGTTTCTCTTCTGACTCCCTTCGCGACCGTGTGGTTGACGCTGGCTCCAAGGTTGTTATCACCACGGATGAAGGAAAGCGGGGCGGTAAAGTCATCGGAACCAAGCGTATTGTGGACGAGGCCCTGAAGCAGTGCCCTGATGTCTCCACCGTCCTTGTTTACAAGAGAACCGGTGCTGAGATTCCCTTCACCCCTGGCCGTGACATCTGGTGGCATGAGGAGGTTGAGAAATACCCCTGCTACCTCCCCCCTGTGCCTGTCAGCTCCGAAGACCCTCTCTTCCTCCTCTACACATCTGGCTCTACTGGTAAGCCCAAGGGTGTTATGCACACGACCGCTGGTTACCTGCTAGGCGCTGCTATGACCGGCAAATATGTCTTCGATATCCATGATGATGATCGCTACTTCTGCGGTGGTGACGTCGGTTGGATCACTGGACACACCTACGTCGTTTACGCACCCCTTCTCCTAGGATGCTCTACTGTCGTCTTCGAGAGTACTCCAGCCTATCCCAACTTCTCCCGCTACTGGGATGTGATCGAGAAGCACAAGGTGACCCAGTTCTACGTGGCCCCCACGGCTTTGCGTCTACTGAAGAGGGCTGGAGATGAGCACATTCACCACAAGATGGCACACCTGCGTGTTTTGGGTTCTGTTGGTGAGCCTATCGCTGCCGAAATCTGGAAGTGGTACTTTGAGAAGGTTGGAAAGGAGGAGGCTCACGTTTGTGATGTAAGTGTGCCCATTCCAGATATTAATCCTGAATTAAGTCTTAACGTTGCAACCATAGACCTACTGGCAAACCGAAACTGGATCCAACGTCATCACCCCCTTGGCCGGTATCACTCCCACGAAGCCCGGTAGCGCGTCCCTGCCATTCTTTGGTATTGAGCCCGCTATCATTGATCCAGTCTCTGGCGAGGAGATCTCTGGAAACGACGTTGAGGGCGTTCTTGCCTTCAAGCAGCCCTGGCCTAGTATGGCCCGCACTGTGTGGGGTGCACACAAGCGCTACATGGATACGTATCTGAACGTATACAAGGGCTACTATTTCACAGGTGATGGCGCTGGTCGCGATCACGAAGGATACTACTGGATCCGCGGTCGTGTGGACGATGTTGTCAACGTTTCCGGACACCGTCTGTCGACCGCAGAGATTGAGGCTGCTCTCATCGAGCATCGTAAGTTCACCCCGCTAGGAAAACGCGGCTATGCGTGCTGATACTTCACAACAGATATGGTCGCCGAAGCTGCCGTGGTTGGTATCGCCGATGAACTGACCGGTCAGGCCGTCAACGCCTTCGTTTCTCTCAAGGAAGGTAACGAGACAAATGACGAAGTCCGGAAAGACCTCGTTATGCAGGTCCGCAAGTCCATTGGACCCTTCGCCGCCCCCAAGGCCGTCTTCGTTGTTGAGGACCTGCCCAAGACCCGCAGCGGTAAGATCATGCGCCGCATTCTGCGTAAGATCTTGAGTGGTGAGGAGGATAGCCTGGGTGACATCTCGACGGTAAGTCTTTCCTGCCGCACACTTACTCGCGTTGGGAAATGTACTAATTCAAGAAATAGCTCTCTGACCCTTCGGTGGTTGCCAAGATCATCTCTACTGTTCACGCTTCCCGCCGGAAATAAGGCTTCCGACTGAACTATAAATCAATCAGATATGAGACCGAAAAGCACATATACTGATGAAACCTATCACGATGAACACCAAAGTGACTCCATGTTCATGGACTGATCTGGGGATCATTTGGCTACGAGGCTTTGTCGAGATACGGACCAACTGGATTATATTTATGCGCTGTATCGTGATTCCCATGTTTTAGATTCCAGAGCGAATAATATTATAAATGATCAACTATAAATATCTACGAAATGCACTCTAATTCAATTCTTGCTGGACTGCCTTCTGATGTAGAAATAACTGTCGTAGGACTCGTTGGAAAGGGTACTAAGGAGTAAGGTAGCCTGCATATTATAAACACCAGTAGTGTATACCTAGGTATATAAGTTGCAAAATGCAAGAAATATATATACCATGGATGAATAACCACCCATGGCACACTTTTAAAACACATGTATCACCGGCAGAAATTACGACCGTGGAATTCCGAAGTCTGGATTCTGCCAGATTCCAATACACCGTGGACGACCTCTCTTCTGCTCTGTGGGTTAACCCGAATAATACCTAGGGTACTCAGGGCTGCCTGGGAACAACGGCATGCAACAGTGCAACTGTTCCACAGCCAGTCATCGCAGGTCACGTGTAATTTCCCCATTACTGGAGGATTCCACTGCAAAATGCCATCTGAGCGTGCTCTGTGAGTCAAAATAAAAACTTCAATCGCATAATTGGACGGGCGACAGTAGTCCTGCTCGACTACCATTAGGCAACCGACGACTGCTTCGAATGCCTGGTTACTTATTGGCAGCCGTTGGTAAGGCCGCTATATCACGTGAACTAAATAGACTTGGCAGACCGGATCCTGCTGGCAAATACCGTCTATGACAATACAAAAGCTTTCTTGTGTGGAAGCTGGTAACACAAGTGTGTACGGTACGGTCACCAGAGTCCCTCTCTCCTCGCTCATGAACCTCTTGAACTGCGCGTCAGTTTCCTCACCTGCGACTTCACCTCGCTTCCCCTTCACCCTGGGTTTACTTCCACCCTCTTAATACTTCCTTTTGGGTCAAAAATCTTTTTCCTGACGGCAGCTTTCCGTCGCCAGCTGGTGTGACACTTTATTCTCGACTTACTTTACGTGCCTTAGCCCTCCGCGAAGAGGAGTCGTCGTCGAGGCGAAAAAAAATAAACACATCAACCCAAGTTGCAGCCTTTTGCGCTTCGAGTCTTCTTCTAGCGCATTTCCTTTGTCTGTTTCAAATATTGAAATAGCTGGCTTGAATACGGGATTTTCGATTATTTCGCACGGATTCGCCAGGTCTCCTAAGCTTTCGCAAACACCGCCCTCGATTGAACAGATGAAGCTGTAGACCTCCGGAAACACAGCACAATGTCCTTCGGTGGCGGATTCGGTGGGTTTGGGAGCAATCAGCAAAGCTCCGGCTTTGGAACCGGCACTGGTTTCGGCGCGAGCACCTCGGGTTCAGGTAGGTCCATCCATCCGCTGTCGCATCACGAACCTCAGCATCTCTACCACTCTTGCTTCGTCATTGCTATCTTTGCCTTCTTTCGTTATCGATCCTTGGCTGGTGCTTGAGACGTCGATCCGCCATGGCCTGTACAACTTCCGACAGTCAAATCATCCCGTGCGGAGCCTTCGACGCTGGGCAACTCGGCAGTGCGACAAGAGAAAGGATCGCAGCTTGATGACAGTCTCTGACAGCCTTTACCCCATCATCTAGGCTTTGGATCAACTTCGTCTCCATTTGGTGCGGGCAACACCTCGGGTGGTGGCCTGTTTGGAAACACCTCGAGTAGTTTCGGTTCCGGTGGAGGTATGTGCTTGATGGGTTATCTTCGATGAGCAATGCGATCCTTTCTCTTTATAGCCACCTTTGGACGGACTCTCTCCCTCCCAGCCGCGATGCCTGCCGGCTTTCTGGTCTAAATTTTACTCTGACAGATGGCTCTCCTGGAAGCTGTTTTTGAGTGATTCTTACCGGAGTTGCCACCGACAAGTAGAGCTACGTTTCATGGGAATGGCTTTCGCTTCTTTTGTTTCTCTCTCTCTCTCTTTTTCCCCTTTTCTTTTCTTTTCTTTTTCTTTTTTTTTTTTTTTTTTTTTTTTTTTTATGTTTTTTTTTCTTACTGTCCCCTTTGTTGTTTATTTTCCCATGGTCAAGGCCACGAGTGGCTCATTGGCATCGCGCTAACATACGGTTTTGGCAGGATTCGGAACGAACACGCAAACCCAGGGAAACTCTTTGTTTGGAGGAGGTCAGAAGAGTGCCTTCGGTGCAGGAACCGGGACCACTGGCGGTAGCCTTTTCGGAAGCGGAACATCGACTACAGGCGGTGGTTTTGGTGGGTTTGGATCAAGTGGAGGTACTGGAGCATCTGGCTTTGGTAGCGGTGGTGGCTTCGGTGCTGCCAAACCCGCAGGAACAGGCTTTGGCAGCACAACTGGAACCACCGGCGGCTTTGGCACCAGTGGTGGATTTGGGAGCACTGGCTCAGGGTTTGGAAGTGCGACAGGGACTGCCTTCCAGCAAGCAATTCCCCCTTCTGATGGCACTGGCAGCACTCCTTTCAGCCCCTTCACTGAGAAGGATGCCACCTCCAGTGTCATGAACCACTATCAAAGCATCTCCTTCATGCAGCCCTATAGCAAATACTCCTTTGAAGAGCTTCGACTGGGAGACTACAATCAAGGCCGCAGATACGGAAATGGTAGTGGACAGGCTGGTGCATTTGGCACTTCAGCTTTTGGCGGAGGGTCTGCCTTCGGCCAGAGCGGAGGGTTCGGTAGTACCTCGTCCCCATTCGGTAGCGCTGCTACCAGCGCTCCTTCAGCATTCGGCCAAACCCAGACAACTGGTGGCTTTGGTTCTACAACCTCTAACCCCTTGTTTGGAGCATCCAAGCCGGCAACCTCTCTGTTTGGTGGGGGCGCCTCTTCGGGCACAACTCAACCTAGCCTTTTCGGAACCGCTGGGTCTACTGGTGGTGGCTTTGGAACGTCCACAGGTACCGGGACAGGTACCGGGGGTGGCTTTGGAACCGGAGGATCGTTATTCGGCAGTAACAACCAGCAACAACAAAACAAGCCCTTGTTCGGCAGTGGCAGTGGCACAGCGGGCACAGGATTCGGTGGGTTCGGTACACAGACCACGAGCTCCTCCACGCCGTTCGGAGGCACTGCAGCTACTTCGTCACCATTTGGCGGCCAGCAACAGCAAACCGGCACCAGCGCCTTTGGAGGGTTTGGTCAGAATCAGAACCAGAACCAGAACCAAACTCAGAATAAAGGGCTGTTTGGCGGTTTCGGCGGGACCACCCAACAGACCTCTACGCCTTCTGGTGGTCTCTTTGGCGGCGGGGCGTCAAATACGGGTTCGTCTCTTTTTGGACAAAACACCCAACAGAATCAACAGCAGACTGGCAGCTCGCTTTTTGGAGGAAACACCCAGCAAACCGGGACTAGTTCGCTCTTCGGTGGAAACCAACAGCAAGGTCAGAAGAGTCTATTCGGATCCGGTACAGGTACAGGTACAGGTACCGGCACCAGTACGTTCGGAGGGTTTGGAAGCACCCAAAATCAGCAGACTGGAACCGGGCTGTTCGGCGGGGCTCAGAATCAGCAACAGCAGAAGCCCAGTCTGTTTGGATCCAACACTGGCGGTTCATTGTTCGGCGGAGGTGCTGCGACCCAGAATACGGGCTCGTCGCTTTTTGGAAACACTCAAACTCAGCCGCAGCAGACGGGAGGACTAGGGACCTCCAGCCTTTTTGGCGGATCCCAGCAACAGCAGCCTCAGCAGATGCAGCAGTCCCAGCCTGCTCCTGGTAGCCTTCAGGCCTCGCTCCTTGATGGTAACCCTTACGGCAATCAGTCCATTTTCTCTGGTCTACCTGCCCCGACTACTGCTAGCCCCGGCCCCTTGGCAACACCTCTTTCCTCTGCCAATAAGCAGAAGCAGCGCACTCCACTTCCAGTTTACAAGATTACGCCTAACGCTGCTAACCGCCTTATCACCCCACCCAAGCCCCGCGGTTACGGATTCTCTTACTCTACTTATGGGTCTCCTTCCAGTTCCGTTGGTACCCCTAATGGCCTTGGTAGCAGCAGCCTTCTGGGAAGCAGTCTTCGCGGGAGCGTCAACGGCAGCTTTGGACGCAGCACGTTCAGCAAGAGCTTCTCCACCAGCAACTTGCGCAAATCGTTTGATCCGGAAACCGACAGTGTCTTGTCTCCGGGTGCCCTCTCCTCTGGTAGCTCTCGTCTATCGAGCGGCAACCTGAAGCGCCTGACAATCGATCGGAGTCTTAGAAATGACCTCTTCACTCGCCCTGCTAGTACCCAAAGCGCCGCGATAGCCAATGGAGACGACGCTGCACAGTCAGCTAGCAAGATCAAAAAGAAGGTTAGCTTTGAGTCGGCGGCTGACAACGCGGCACGGGGAGAAATTGTTCCAGTTGAGAGCCAGAGTCCAGAGCCTACACCAGAAGAACTAGGATTTCTCCGCTCTATCCGCAAGAATGGCACCATAAATGGTATCAATGGTGACAAGCCCACATCTCCCGATGGCACAAGCCCTGAAGGATCCTCCAAGCTTCTCGACCGTGTGCCGGAAGACAACGAGAGCGCCTCATCTTCCCCCACGGAGGGTGTCACTCGACTGCCTTTCACCCCTAGTGGCGATCCTCAGCCCGGCAAGTACTGGATGAAGCCAACGAGGGCTGAGCTTAGTAAGATGAGCCGCGACGAGCTGAAGCATTTCACTGGGTTCACAGTTGGCCGCGAAAACTGCGGTAGTGTCACGTTTGACAAGCCCGTTGATCTCACAGCCATTGATTTGGATCAACTCTTTGGTGGTCTTGTGCTCATTGGGGTGCGGAAGATCACTGTGTATCCAGATGAGACAATCAAACCTGCGAGGGGCTCTGGTCTCAACGTTCCTTCGACGTTGCGCATCGAGAACTCTTGGCCGCGAGGTCGCGACAAGAAGGGCCCCTCTTCGGTCACCAGCGGGCCCCTGTTTGACAAGCACATAGATCGTCTCAGGAAAGTGCACAACACCGAATTTGTCAGCTACGAAACCGAAACCGGAACGTGGATTTTCAGAGTGGCCCACTACACGACATATGGTCTTGATTATGATGACGAAGAGGAAGAAGGTGAGAGCCTCAATCAAAGCACTCTGAGTGCTGCTCCTGACACCCCGACTCTGAAGGCTCGATTACCTGCCGACCGCGATCTTACTGTTGGGTCGGAACAGACGTCCACCTACTCCATTGACGATTCCTTTACGGGATCGGTGGGGGGAGTGGACGACGACACATTTGATTTTAAGAAGCGAAAAATGGTCCCAGGGGCCTTTGGTAACCAAGCCATGGAGACAGTGGAAGAGCAAGACTTAGGTTCTATGGACGAAGAAGACGAGTCTTTTTTAGGGGAGGGCTCCACGGGTTCAACTGAACGGTACGACGACGACGTCACCGAAAGCCAGCAGTCTGGTGATTCCGAAGTTGAATTAGATGAGGGCGAGGAAATGGACATGGCGGGCACATTTCCGGACCTTGATCGTACCGTGGAGCAGGATGAGGGCGCCGCTAATGAATTCACACATCCTTCATTGAAACCTTGGAATACGCCCCCCAAGGCCCGCCTCGATCTTACTGGAGACTGGGCTGAACAGTTGCAACGAACGATCAGCCCTAGAAAACAAAACCGCGACGCGCTTCGCGAGATCCAAGCAAATGCCTTCAATGACAGATCACTTAACGACAGCACACCGACAAAGTTTGCAGCAAGTGCACAAAAAAAGGGCTTCGCCAATAGTATCGATTTAATGAATTCATTGTTCCAGCAGCCCCGCAAGCAACAAACGCAATCTCCCGTCAAAGCGCAGAGTACACAGCGTAAAGGTTTCGAGGTATGAACCTTCCCTCCCTCCCACCTTCCCATTTTACCGATGTGCCTGGATCCTATCTTGGAAACGACTGTTGTATCTTTATTCTGGACTCAGCTAATGCGCTGTGTTGCACAGTGGCCCTATCACAAGCAACCCAAATCATTTGCAGGAGAGTTAAACGAAATGAGCAAGGACGACTTAGACTTCCATCACTCCTTCAAACCTCGCTGGGGCACATTTAATTCTCTGTTATGCGCAAAGAGCAATTTCAGCGTGACTCAATACGCGGACCTGGATTGGAGGGAAAAGTTCTCCATTACTAGCGAAGGACGGGACATCGCTCTCCTTGGCTCTGGGCGACCCGCACAACCTCATGAGATGCTTGAGATGCAGCGGAGACAGTCCACTATCACCCGTGTTGATGGAATTCCGTTTGCTCGGCTGGGTCCAGTTGATTTTGAACAATTTTCCAAGGCCTTACAATCCGTTCAGTCTGACCAAGAGCGCGTCATTTGGCAATTGGCGAATGTGCTCTTCAATGATGATATTGAAGACGACATCTCCGCTGGGGTGCCTCCCCAACTTCGACCCAAATATCTCCACCGCATCAAGAAAGACCGCCTAAGCCGCCTCTGGGAAGGTATCGTTCGTGAAAGGAACGCGCACGCCCTAGGAAAGGCTAATTCTCCAGAGGAGCGTGCCATCCACTTGCTGTGTTCCCATCGTGTTGAGGAGGCGTGCAGTGTTTTGATGAGCAGCCAAAATTTCCATCTCGCTACCCTCGTCTCCCAAATTGGGCGAGATCCCACTATGTGCCGAGACATGGCACAGCAAATTGATATGTGGCGGCAGCACAATGTCTATTCCGAGATGATCGAGCCGATTCGCGCCTTGTATGAACTCTTGGCTGGTAATGCCCTCCGCAGCGAAGGCAAATCAGGCGGCGCACTGGAAGATCGAGCTTCAACGTTTACATTCTCTGAGCGGTTTGAACTGGACTGGTACCAAGCCTTTGGACTCCGTCTGTGGTACGGAATCAGCGATGATGAGCCTCTTGAGGTTGCAGTTTCCAAGTTCGCCGAGGACCTCGAGAGTGGGCAGGAACCCGCCTTCCCTTTGCCTCCCCATCAGGACAAAGACCGGGGGTTGTGGCATACGTCTACCGATACCCTCGGGCACGAATCTCCTCTCTGGGTCCTACTCAAAGCTTATGCGTCAACCTTGGGTGCGGCCAAGAGCCCTATAGTTTCTGAGATCACGTTGCCTGCGTCCTTGTTGCCGGAATCTGTGACAGGAGACAGACTGTCTAACCGATTATCCTTCCAGCTCTGCCAAGTGCTCGCTGCTGCTCTCGGCCGGCATGAGCGCCTTACAGTCAATGTTTCGCAGATGGACCAACTGGTTTGGGATTATGCGTGGGAGCTGGCTGCGTGTGGAAACCTTGATCAGACTTTGTTCGTCCTGCTCCACCTATCGCGTGCGACTGAACGTGAGAGGGCGTTGAAGGAGGTACTTGCACGCTTCGCCCCCCAGCTTCCGGAGCCAATTACACCCGAAGGCTCTCCAAGTGCAAACTGGCACCAGCTGACGCAAGACCTCCAACTTTCTGAAAACTGGATCTGGATGTGCAAGGCCCTCTATGCTCGGGACATTGGTGATGACGCGCGCGAAGTCGACTGTCTGGTCCGAGGGAAGAATTGGAATGATGCCCATGCGACATTCTGCCGCATCGTCGGCCCGACAGCAGTGATCGAACACGATTATTCTACTCTTGAAACGTTATTGGCCGGCTTTGGAGAGGCACCGGAACGCAAGGTGCGAGGATGGGCTAGCGGTGGTAGAGTCTATGAAGACTTCCTCCGCTTGGCCACAGTGCGTGGGCGAGACCCTCAGCGGTTGAATCGGTTGGTAGAGGCGCTGGTCACAATAGGGGAGACGCTTGGAGGCTCGGGTATGGAGGGATTGGAAGAACGCGTAGCGTTCAAGGAGATGAGCCGCATTGTTGCGGGTTGGACTGCACAAGAAGACGCCAAGGTGAGCAATTCTTCTCCTGGATCTTAAGGTCTCTCAATTTGCTAACTCCTGATGCAGGCAATTGACATGTCGCGTGTCCTCCGACTACCGCTTACGGGTGATGGTCGTCTTGTGCAGACTGCGGAGATGAGTCGTCGGTACTATAACGTTGTGATGGCCGGGGGATATTGAGATTTTTGAGCCTTTTAATCTAGAATTCGTTTTTCTTGTCTTGCTGTGACTACTCAATGCATTACCCTGTACCTGTATTCTAGCTGTTTCTTGCTGCTCTATCTATTTCTTGATGAAGACCAGAGGAAGAGAATGTGCCGGCCCCCATGTATCAGCGTTCCCGTGGCGTATTTTGATTAGGATGTCTAGCAGGAACTAGTTGTAGTTGGTAGAAGTTATCAAATCGCTCGTCAGGCATCTATTTTAAGTGCGTAGATAGTACAATCCCCTGTCCTGGCCTTTCTGTGCCGGGGCGTCCATACTTGTAGCAAGTGCTATTATCATAGTCTATGTATATATATTTTCAACAGAAGTACAGTCACATCCATCTAATTTAGATCCACTACCTACACCTGTGGAATATACAAATATGTCTCCGTCTCCAACATCACATTCCCGCCCCCTTCCTCCTTCTCCTCCAAAACCCCCAACGGATCCTCTGGAACCTGCACACATTCCTGCTCCGTCATCATCCAGGCCCAGCGCAGCCAGTTCGGCGAAAGCCACCAGGAATCAGCATCTGCACTACCGACGAACGGCTCAAGAGCGGAAAAGACCTCGGATCTGCGAACACGCATGTCTTCTAGGACTTCGTCGAGGGAAGAAAGAAGGGCTTCGTCGTCTTCATCTTCTAGTGCCCAGGCTACGTCGGTGGGTGGTGGCGGGTAGTGGGTTAGGAGGAAGGAGGCCCAAGTTGAGAGGCGGGAAGGGAGCGCGGAACTCTGGTGGTCTCCCGTGGAGGGGAGGGTTTGGCTGTGATTGTGGATGGCGATAATGAAGCAGGTGAAGAGGGGGAAGCGGAAGGGGGAGGATGGGGCAGGAATGCCGCGGAGGGGCGGGATGGAGCGGGAGGCGTGTTTCAGGATCGTAGTGAGGGAATCTGATGCTGGGTTTTGGATTTCGGCGGGGAGGAGGGTTAGGGATTCGGAGAGGGAGAAGAGCTCGCCGGTGTGAGGGAGGAGGGAGGGGCGTTGGAGGGTGCGGACGTGGATTTGGGAGGTAATGTGAGGTGGGAATTTGGAGGGCGGGATGCGCGATGTGTGCTCGTGCAGGAGGTGTTTTGTTTCGGGCCAGGTGCCTTGGAGGTTATGGAGGCGGGCTCGGTGGAGGGACCAAGAGGCGATGACGAGGGCTGTTTCGGAGAGGCGGATTTGGGAGTCGCGGTAGATCTTTGCGTGGGTTTGTTTGAGGTTTGAAGGTGGGGTTGCTGAGGGGTCTGGGGCGGCGGATTTGAGGCGCACGATGTGTGTGATTAGCTCGATGGTTACCTGGCTCAGGGCTGCGAGGGAGGCGCGGGAGTTTCCGTAGGTGGTGGGTTGGATGCGGATGGCGTGTTCGGAGACTTCGAGGGTTTCGAGCTCGCGCTGGTTGGCTGCGAGGATTGAGACGGCGTTGAGGAGGGCGGGGGAGAATATGGAGTGTTCCATTGGGATATCTGGGGCGAGGAGCGGATAGAAAATGTTGAAGACGTAGTAGGGGTCTTCTGCGTCGTTAACGGCGTTGGGGAAGAGCTGCTTTCGCTGCGCGCGTGCGGCGTGTAGCGGGCTTCCTGGCGGCGCTCGTAGGCTGACGGTGCGGTAGTCGCATGGGTTATCGGCGAGGCAGAAGCCATAGTTCATCATCACTTTTTCCTAAATGTCAGTGTGCTTGGGTCAGGAAGACGTTAGGAATCGACCGGTTATACATACACTGCTCGTTATTGCGGGGCCCGTAATTGTTGGCAATCTCCTCCTCAGCCCCGACGTCTTCCAGGACGACAAAGTCGACGTTCTCTTTCCCAGCACGCCATTCCACCTTGGCCAGCGGGCGGTGGTTCAAGATGTCGATGAAGGGAAGGAGAACCGAAACGTTCTCCTCGGGCACGCCTAATTCAGGGACGACACCTGACAGCACCTTTGCAGAGAAGGCGCGGGAAACAAATATAGTCGAAGCCCAAAGATACAAATCCCTGCCCGCGATATTAGCGCACGCGGGTAAAATTCAATTCCACAACAACTTACCAGGAGTACCTCTCTGCGTCCGCAAAACCAGACTTGCGAAGCTCATTATGTGAGACCTCATACTTATCCTTCAGCAAGGAAACCTTCTGCTGCCGGGCTCCAATTAAGCTAGTCCCCTCTAGCCATTCGAGATCTTCCTCTTCCGTATAATAAGGGAGCGTCGTCAGAGATCCCGGGCGAGGAAGCGTCTGAAGATACGGACGCCAGAAGCTCTCCGGTCCACGGAGATACTGACCCACTAGGAAAAAGATTGCTACCTCTTCAGGGCCAACGGCTTCCACGAAATTTGGGGGGAACTTAACACCGTGACAAGGGAATTGGACTTCCCCAACACGATGGTCGATTGCATTGAAATAAGACATCGTCGTCGCGACTGGGGTTTTGATGACGTGCGTATTGCTAACCACGCGCTGATTCTTAACCCTGAGGTGTGTGCCACGCTGGTCATCGTGGCTGATCTGAACATCTTCATGAAGGTCTCCTCCGTGAGATTCCATCCATTCTAGCAGCGTCGCGTAAACCTGCAGGCTGCTACCGTCGGACCTGCATTGGTTAGAAATCTTCTTCCATAACATGGGCATGGAGATACTTACCCCTGGGCTGGGCCGCTCTGGCCCTGTCGCTCTGACATGTTCCAGTGAAGGTTCAAGCGCTTTTACAAACCTCTCGAGTTCAGTATAACTGACATTGAACTCTAGTATGAGTTAGAAGTTATGCAGCGTACATTATTCCTCTTTTGGGTGGGCGATGTGATATCACGTGCCTCTTTCTGACTAACCTGCACGTGATGCCCTCCGCCCAATCATGGCTCAGCGAAAGCCGGATATTCAGCAACGGCAGGAATTGAAGCTCGACGCCATCCCGATTCCCCTCGTGTTGTGCTCTCTCTGCAATCGTCACCCACAGCATTGGGCCATCGTCACCATGATATCTCGAGCGGCGGCTCCTTCGACTTCTCCCCTCGCATCCCTCTCCTCCCGCTCCCTCCGCCTCCAGGCCCCGGCCGCCCGCTCTTTCGCGACCGTCCAGGACAACGCACCCCCCGTCCGGCATCATGGCGGTTTGAAGGACCAGGATCGCATCTTTACGAACCTTTACAGTCACCATAGCCCGGATTTGAAGGATGCGATGAAGTATGGCGATTGGTATAGGACTAAGGATATTGTGTTGAAGGGCCACGATTGGGTAGGGATCTCTGCCCGGCTGTTAGACATTCGGAGTGGGAAGGAAGCAATGCAATGCTAATGTTTTGCTTTTGCAGCTTATTTCAGAACTCAAGGCCTCAGGTCTGCGTGGCCGTGGTGGTGCTGGTTTCCCTTCGGGTTTGAAATACGTGAGTTCCTGCAATGACCGAACATTCCGACGGATATCCGCAATCTAACGTCGACTTTGCTTAGTCGTTCATGAACTTCAAAGACTGGGACAAGGACCCCAGGCCCCGTTATCTAGTCGTCAACGCCGATGAGGGTGAGCCCGGAACCTGCAAAGACCGTGAGATTATGCGCAAGGACCCCCACAAGCTCATCGAGGGCTGTCTCGTCGTCGGTCGTGCGATGAACGCCAACGCTGCCTACATCTATATCCGTGGCGAATTCTACCACGAAGCTACCGTTCTCCAGAAGGCCATCAATGAGGCCTACCAGGCCGGCCTGATCGGTAAGAACGCCTGCGGAACGGGCTACGACTTTGACGTGTACATCCACCGCGGAATGGGCGCCTACGTCTGTGGTGAGGAAACCTCCCTCATTGAATCGATCGAAGGCAAAGCTGGCAAGCCCCGTCTTAAGCCCCCGTTCCCTGCCGCCGTCGGTCTCTTCGGATGCCCTAGCACAGTCACCAACGTCGAGACGGTTGCCGTCACACCGACCATCATGCGCCGAGGCGCCAGCTGGTTCGCCGGTTTCGGTCGTGAGCGTAACGCCGGAACCAAGCTCTTCTGTATCTCTGGTCACGTCAACAACCCTTGCACCGTCGAGGAGGAGATGTCCATCCCTCTGCGCGAACTGATTGACCGTCACTGCGGCGGTGTCCGTGGTGGCTGGGACAACCTGCTCGCCGTCATCCCCGGTGGTTCTTCAACACCTGTCATCCCTAAGACTGTCTGTGACGACCAGCTCATGGACTTTGATGCCCTCAAGGACTCACAGACCGGTCTCGGTACCGCGGCCGTCGTCGTCATGGACAAGTCCACCGACATCATCCGCGCCATTTCCCGTCTCTCCACTTTCTATAAACACGAGTCTTGCGGCCAGTGCACCCCTTGCCGTGAGGGCAGCAAATGGACTATGCAGATGATGCAGCGTCTCGAGAAGGGCCAGGCCCGCGAGCGCGAGATCGACATGCTTCAGGAGCTTACCAAGCAGGTCGAGGGCCACACCATCTGTGCCCTGGGAGAGGCCTTCGCCTGGCCCATCCAGGGTCTCATCCGCCATTTCCGCCCGGAGATTGAAGCCCGCATTAAGGAATATTCACAGGAGTTGAACGGTCAGAGGCCGTTTGCTGGTGGTTGGCACCCGAACAGCCGGGATGAGGGCAAGCTCATCTCCCCTGGCATGTAAACTATTCTTTTTTCCAAAAGAAAGAAATCGTACTATAGATCCTGACCTCCTGCCTTTGCGCATGGGTACTCCCATGTCTACATCTACACACCTTTTCACTTATTTCCTTTTTCCTTTATGCGTGCGCTGTGGTTAGGGCTTTGACCATGTACAGTTTTGAAACCGGTAGCAATGAAATCTATTATTTAAGTTATAAGAAGTTATCACGCAGTTAATCTACTCACACTGGGTGGTCCATGGTCCGTGCGGCGGTCGCTTCTGTTCAAATCCAGTACAAGGGAAATTGAACTGCCAGTGTTTTTCTCTTCATCTTCTTCATCCTCCATCATCCTCCCAATCATGGATCCCCCAAAGCGTCCTCCTCTCCCCCGCAACAGTCACACTAAGCGTTGCAGTACTTGCAAGATCCTTCTTCGTGAGAGAAAGGATGAATATGATGTCTTCTGTGCAATCTGTTCCTGTTCCCTGGGTTCCTTCGATATCGGCTCTGAGGATCAGGTGCTGTTACTCCGCCGACACTTGCGCATCGAACGGCGAGTGTACTGGCGGGGCGAAGGACTGCCGATTTATGAAACGGACGACGAGGACTCGGACGTAGAAAGGGAAAGGCTGGCCACTACTGAATCACTTCACCCCCCGCATGATGGTTGCCCGGCTTATGTAGAGGATGATGTTTTTTGGGACTCCCATCACGAGGAACTGCACTCTTATGACCCGGATCTCTTCATTGATCCAGACCTTGACTGGCTGGGCGATTTGCTTGCGTTGGGTGTGCAGCGGGGAGCGGCGGGTGAAGGCCCTAAGTAAGTTCAATTCTGTTTACTGATGTGTTACGGACTGGCAGAGCAAGGTACTGATTGTTACTGCGTGCAGGTACTACTATACCGAGTTCATCTACAGTGAAAAGGTAGATGTCCTCGTACTCGCGTCGGCCTCATGGCTGCAATTCGCTCCTGTGGCGGGCCGCTAACTTTGCCATGTGCTGTAGAATACTGGAACAGCTTCAGACTCTTATGAAGGTATACATATACACACGCCCCCCTGGACCTTGCGATGAGCACACAGCTAAGCTCATGTCCTACCTGACTAGACGAAAACGCCCCGGAATTCGAGTCCTCCTTGCACTGGTAAGCCGAACTAATATAAATCTACCACTCTCCTCTATTCAAAGCTGACGACCCAGCAGTTACCATACATCTTCCGAGAGCGAGGACCCAGTCTTCCCCGTGCATCTCTGCTGTCTGGAACTCCTAAGTCGAGCCATCACCGGAACACCCGATATCGAAAGGCTGCACAAAAGCGCCCTTTACGACGTGATGTACAAGCTCAAAAGTTTCAGCAACCTCAAGCTGCCTTACGGGGATATCAGCGGTGCAGACTACATCTGGCAATGCATACCAGGGGAAGACGTAAGTTCTGATTCCCATCTCACACAGCCGTTGTGCCACCGTTATAACTAAAAAAATCCTCAAGTACTCCGTCGCCTGCCCCACCAGCAGAACATACATCGACTCGCACATCCGCAGGGCCTCACCGTCCAGCCCTTCACCGGAAGAAGAAAAGAAGGAGATCCAGAGCCTGGACCCCGCCTCCAAAGTCATCTCCGACCCATTCTCCACCCTTCCCCCGGAAATAACAGGCCTGATCCTCGACCACGTCCCGAATGAATCCCTAAGCCCGTGCCTCGCAGCGTCTTGGGTTCTCCACGCGCGCACCCAGCGCACAGCCTTCTGGAAACGCCGCGTCAATCAGCACATGCCGTGGTTCTGGGAGCTTCGGCGGGAGATTGAAAACCCTGAGGATGAGGGTGTGAATCTGAGAAAGCTTTGCTTGTCCCTGGAGAAGGACTCGAGACCGGAATATGGGATGCGTAAAAAGAGGATGCTGTCTGTGGCGAATCGTAGGAGGATATGGGATGCTTGTCAGGCTTTGGCGGAAGAGTATCACAGCCAGGTGCAGGATGCGGGATTGAGAGAGTGTGATCTTTTGAGCAAGGGTGAGACCATGAGGAAGCCTAAGAGAGTGAGAGATGATGAGAGCGAGGATGAGAGTGAGAGTGAGAATGAGAGCGAGGACGAGACCGCGAGTGAGCTACCTGGATCTGATCAGGATGATGAGAATTGATTTCGCTGGTGGGTGGTGATCGATCAACCATTTATGTATGAGTAAATTTACTGTGACGCACATGAAGCACAACCAAAGTCTAGGTATGGACTCGGGGTATCCGAGAGAAATGACATTTTCTTTTTTTCTTCTTTCTTTTCCTGACTCATTACTGAGGAATCATGGACAATCTCGCCCGAGCATCTACAACTAGTCTAGACACTGCATCAACATCTCATAGCCATAGATAGTGCTAGTAGTGTGATGGTGTGGCCTGCAGAATACAGGTACTAGGTAGGTACCCTCACCACGCCTCAACATTAAATCCCGGAAGACAGAAAAACCAGATCAGTCAAGACAGCGTATAGGTACGACAAAGCAAGCGCAGCATTCGTCTAATCGAATATCGTACAAGACGAGCAATGCAGACAGAGGGCCACTGTAGACATCCCAGACAAAAGCAAAATACAAAAAATGCAACTGCCGCATCAACCAGGAAAGGATGAAAAAAGAGAAAAAAAAAAAAGATAACCTAAGTATAACCCCAACGCGAACGCCCTAGCCTAGCTTGTATAATATTGCCCATCTAGCATGGATCGAAGTAAGTGCCGTGAACCTACCCAACAGGCCGTATTCGTATTTTCACCGTGCTCCTTGTCCTTGCTTGTCCTTGTTGCTTTCTTTTCTCTTTTCTCTTAAGTGCCGCGTTGGGATATACAATGCCATGCAATGTCAAAATAATAATGTACATCATCATAATCATTATCATAGGTATTCAGAATTCGTGGAAAACGAGTCATTGCCGTTCCAGGGGATATGATAGGATGGGGAATGATAGATGGGATATCTTGGTAATCACTGGGACTTTCTACCTGGGACTAGAATCTCGACGAGACCCTCATCCTCTTCACCGCTGCTGTCATTCTGGTCGTCGCCGAAGGGAGAGTGCCCCATTCGGGAGCTTCGGAAACTCTTGTACTGCCCCGGTCCGAGCTCTGGGTAGCCCAATGATTCGTTGAGGATCGCCTCCTCCTCCTCGTCAGAGTCCAGCACGTGGGACTCGATCGATGGGCCCACCATTTCGCCCATATCATCGTCGTCGTCGTCAACCTCAAGAGGTATGCGCTCCTTGCGCTGCCTGGTTCCTGAAAAGTCGTCTCCTTCATCTGAGGAAGCGGTAGAAAACGAGTCCGAGGGGCTGAATCCGGATTCTGGGAATGTCGGCGACGAGACGTTAACGGGCGGGAAGTCCGAGGAATGATCTCGGCCGTCGTCTTCATTCAAGCCTGATGGCCACTGAAAGTCGGAATCCCCGTGTGCTTGCTCTCCTTGCTTTTCACTACTCCCGGAATTCTCAGCTGCTTGTTTCTGAGCGGCAAGCCGAGCAGCAAGCTGTCGACGTGCTCGGGATGGACCAACACTCAGCGGCGCGGGAGGTGGGGCCAGAATAGGTATGGGCTGACTCGAGGCCTGTTTAGAGTAGTTAGCTATGACCCAAAATTTCACACTATGCTTATCAGAGGTCATGTGAAATGGGATCAATTCGTAGGCCTGACAAAAGAACTCTCGCAACCCACCCAAAGATAAAGAGCAGCTCCACTACAGGGCAGGCACGTAGAGTCTAGTCTTGAGAAGGCTGCCGTATGATTTTGGGGAGTGGCTGTTCAAGGACTATACATAGATTGGAAACTAACCCCACTATGCGAAGGCTGCCTGACCGCCACTCCCCTTATCATGGCGAGCCTCTCACGGCTGGCGGTCGTGAGAACAGTAGCTCGAATATACAAGAATGAGCAATGATCGGGGAGGGGTATCAAACATGAGGCGTGGAAAGCGTAGGGTAACGCGTCAAATATCATGCATCTCAACATCATGTGGGGGGTTGCCACCTACATTTTCAGTCCCGCTTTCAGCGGTTTGTTCTGCGTGTCGGTCATCTTGATCTTCCATTTCTTCGTCTTCGTCGTCATCACTGGAGCTTGCAAATCCACTAAGCAAGGAGCTGCCGCCTCCAATGCCAAATGCTCCGCCCGAGACACTTCCTTGGTTCACCATGTCGAATCCTTGGAAGTTGGAGTTGCCTGCCATGCCATTCAATCCAGCTTCAGCCAGGGCCGAGGACTGGCCGCCGCCCAGCATGCCCTGTCGATGGCCGATTGATACTTCCGGCCGGACTCCGCCAAGAATAGCATTGTCGCGCTCCCGGGTCTCAGATAGAGTTTGCTCAACATAATCAATCCACTCCGGATTCAAGACGTTTTCCATAACTGCAGGAGAAAGCAGTTCAGGAGGATGGCGCTCGCTGAACTTGACTACTTCCTCTGCAATAAGCGTTAAGTGACCCATGTAGCCAAGTCGAATACGCTTAGCCTTTTGCGCTTCATCGCTGCGCTTTTGCCCGTCGAAGATCGCCTGGGTGATTTTGCCAGTCTCGAAGACATCAATGGCTAGGACTCGGTTGTAACCCCGCTCCATAGGTCCATTAAATACTTGCTGAATGACGTCGTAGACGACATTGTGAAGGAAGTTGTTCCAAGGAAAGCGGAAAAAGAAGTCCTGCAGAAAAGAACGCACGTCAGTAGGTTAACCTACAAAACCGCCGTAGCCGACTTACTAGTATAGCTGGCACAACTTTGTTCTCCACAAACATGATCTTGAGATAATCGCCTACAACAGGCTGTCCATTCGTATCCACCTGAATATCTGGATGCAGAGGTTGCTGCGCGTCTTGCGCGGACAATGTCTCAGGGCCATTGTCTGAAGATTCTGAAATCTTAGCGGCCTGATCAGGGGCGTTACCTGCGCTAGGACTGGCTTCTTGGGGTTGTTCCTTCGTGGAGAAGAGAGGCGCCGGCACAGCGTCGGGGTTCAGAGACATCGGTGCCGATTCTGGGACTAGATCCTTCTCAGGACCCGCAGACTCGCTAGGCCTTTCCTGCGGAGGTCTTTGAGGTTCGTCGCGTGATGTTGACTCGAGAGACACTGATCGCATTTGAGCTGCAAGCTCATCGGTAGGCGATGGGGACCCGGGCGGAGATGTGGACTCCTTTGCAGCCTCCGAAGAGCCATGCTCTTTTGAGGCGGTCGAGGTTTGCTCCTGTGTGGAAGTTTGCTGCGCTTCAGCCAACGGTGTCGAGTCGGACTTATCCTCCTTGCTATCTGCCCCCTTCTCTTTATCCACAAGAACAGTTGATGAACTGACATCTTCGAAACCTTCATCGCCAGCATTCGATACCTCTATATCTCTCGAGTCTTCCGGTGAAGCATAACCGATAACAGAGCCGTTAACAAAATCCACCGTCGAATCGTTGCCGTCAAAAGTAGAAGTCCCCTCGTACTGCTGATTGAACGCACTTTCCCTCAAAATCCTTTCACGCTCGGCATCCCGTTGTTCCACCCACTGATCGCTCCCGGGTTCGTTCAAAAGACCCATATTGCTGCAATGCAGCAGCTCAGCCATCAATTCACAGGTTTTGAACCTGTCAAAACCAAGCGGCTCGATCTTTTCGCCCCAAGCCGAACTCAGTTGCCCCCTTTCCACGGTCTTCGCTTTGCCACCATCTGTGACGGTATGCTTCGAACTCCGGATCAAAGCCATGAAGTCGGGTATATGTCTGGCAAACACTCGAAGTAGAGTGCCGAGGTAGATAGGATCGTACATGGAGGGCACTGAGTCAGGGCTGTTGAAGTGCTCTGGGTCATAATCGGAGTTATTCTTCCGGATAACTTCGATAACAATTCCAACCCCCACTGTCAAGGCGTTGCCACCTTGTAACATTGCATTAACTAGGCTTTCCACACACGTGGCGGAAACTAGTTGGCGTGTTAGACTGTTAGGACCAATGCACGATTGGTCATTCTGTGTCGCATTCGCTGATATGGTGATGATTGCTTTCAAAAAGTCTCCTGCGGACGTCTGGACGGAAGCCGGGTGTTCAGGGGATAGGAAAGCAAGTAGCCTGGGCATCAAGTCCTGTGATTTGAGCCACTAGATTGCTCTTTGTTAGACGGGACTACATTTGAAGGCTGTGTGTACTTACATCAACTATGCCCTGGCCGCCCTCAGCTCTTTCCAGGCTAATCAGTTTCAGGAGAAGATCCATAACCATGGGGTTGTCGATATGCTGGAGAATTGCCGGAATAATTCCGTCCATGGACTTCAACAACTCCAACATCTCACCGGTCTTCTTGTCTAGCAAAGTCTCGTTCACTTTCGTAAAGTAGCTCGCCTGGATAGAATCTAGCGGCGCTGGACGCCGAACGAAACCCCAGAAATGTCGTAAAGATCCAGGGTTGGCCATTATAGAGTCCAAGATGGACCATACTTCGGATGAGAGAATTTCACAAGCAACATAAGCCCGCTTGAGACGTTCCTTTTCCGCTCGCTCGAGGTCCTCGGGATCCAACAGCCCTTTGAGAGGGTCACCCTTCTTCTCTTCCGCGGTAACATCGTTTTTGGTAGCTTCATCATTATTAGTGGTGCCTTCGTCATCGTCGTCCTCATTCTCATCCACAAGACTAGGTGCAATCACATAGTCCATCAGCCGTTTTAGGACGTCATCTTCGCGTAGGTATTCTATGAGCTTCGTATTCAGTTGCTTCAGTTCCTGTATCAGCTCGGACTCGTCTAGCAGCTCCTCGAGGCTGACTTCGGGTTTATCCAGAAGAGAGTCGATGGTGGAGACACTCGCATAGCCCCCGAAGCGCCAGAACATGTTGGATTATATAACCGGGAGAAGCAAATCATGGAAAAGTAACTGGGGTATCACGGACGTCCGTCGACCGAAGTTCTTCCAGAGCCTCAGCGCCGAAGAACTCTATGGGTATATGACGAAGGGAGTGGGGAAAATGATGGGTATCTATCAAGCTCGTCTGGTCCGGAGATTATTACACGTGGAAAGCGTGTTCCCGTTCACCACGCTAGTGTTTGGGGTCGGTTCGTCACGGAACAGGAAATTCAGTAGTCAAGAGAAGGAGGTTCAGAATAAGACGTAGGAATTAATCGGTCAATTATACCCTGTCGGAACGACCTAGCGCTGTGGATGAGGATCCCCGTCAGCAACGGTCTTGAGCGCTGGGCAAGATATATCACGAGACAGTCACCGGTCTTCCCAACGCTGAGAGACGAGAGAATTGTCTCCGAGTCTAGGTGAGAATGGTGAGTAGAAGAGGGGTGGGCAATGTCTGAGGCTGGGCGACAAGGCGAGCCCGTAACATAATTGTGTGGGGGTGGGAAAACCAACTGCCACGCATGGCACGTACCTTCGACGACCCGGGGAAAAACGAAGAGTAAACGCGAGCAGTGGGCATTCAAGAGTAATGTGAACTACTCAGCCGTAAAGCGCTGCTCGAGACTAGACCGTCACTTCAAGGAGGGGATGACCGCCACCCAATAGCAGCATAAGACAGAAAGTAAGGCTGGCGGACAGTCTGGTCACGTCGCGAGATTGTGCGGGCTGAAGGCAGACGGAGTCTGGATCGGCCGGCAACTGTGATCCTGGACAGTAGGCGGGCGGGGATACCCAACAGGCCCAATCGCAATAAATGGAGAATGCTCGAATAGAATAAGGCGAACAACAGGGAAGAAGGAGAGCTGAGGCTGGAGAAGGAAGCGAATTAAGCCGCGGGAGGTGGGATGACCGCGACCGATTGTTTCAAGTGTCGGGTATCAGGACGGCATCCAGTATTAATAATAAAGAGGGCAGTCCTGTGAAGCATTCAGGCCTACAAAGGTGCTTGGATGGGTTTATTATCCTCAACCAGTGAGCTACAAGTGGGCTTTTCTAGATCAAAAGCACTATATGCAGGTGTGATATAGGCCATGAATAATAACTGGAAAAGCCATGAGATCCAGATGCACAGTGCACGTTTATGGCCTTAGGCAGAAGGCAGAAACAGCACCCACCTACCAGGAAAGGAAAAGCCTGCCGGGGCCGAGGGCGGGTTAGGCGTCAGGCTATCAGCGCCCGGTACGGTAGTGAAGTCACGTCTGTGGAAGCTCGATCCCAACTTGCTACCTCCACGCTCCAGAGCGACTCTATCTCTGACATTGCTTCAAAAGTCAGATACCGCCAAAATGAATCGACTGTTCGGAACGAAGAATGCTGCTCCAAAGCCAACGCTAGACGGCGCTATCTCCAATGTAAATCAACTCTTAACCTTAAGAAGCCCGCAATATCCCCCGCACTGCCTTTCTCTCCTTTCTCACAGCCTTGCCACGGGGGCTCTTAGTGCCTGACATCCACTAACTTCTCTTGTATAGGTCGATAACCGGATTGCCAGCATCGATGTCAAACTCGCCGCCCTGAACTCGGAGCTCGCCTCGTATCAGTCCAAACTCTCCAAGATGCGCGACGGTCCTGGCAAAAATGCGATCAAACAGAAGGCTCTGAAGGTCCTACAACGCCGAAAGCAATACGAGGCTCAGCGGGAGCAGCTCTCTCAGCAATCTTGGAACATGGAGCAGGCGGGGATGATGCAGGATAATCTTAAGAATGTCATGACGACGGTGGACGCAATGAAAACGACCACCAAGACCCTAAAGAAGCAGTATGGCAATATCGATATAGACAAAATCGAGCGGATGCAAGATGAGATGGCGGATCTGATGGAGGTGGGCAACGAGATCCAGGAGAGTATATCGCGGGCGTATGATATCCCTGAAGATGTGGACGAGGCGGAGCTTGACGCAGAGTTGGAGGCCCTGGGTGAAGACAGCCTTTTTGAGAGTTCGTTGGCAGAAAGTGCGGTGCCGAGCTTCATGCAGGATGAGGTGGCGCCGCCTCAGTTCATTGATGAGCCACCGGAGCAGACGAAGGTTAAGGAGCCTGCTACTGGCTTGGGCTGATGAGAGCTCCTCACCCTTGTCGTTTCTTATATCGCGGGAGCAATGGAGTTTTGGGTTCTATGTCAGCTTAAATTTGCGGTAGCCAGTTCACATGCAGTCGCCTCTTTCTCTCAATGAACCTTGACATTTCTCACGATTTAATGAGCATGCCAGCAGCATGCCTAGAAATATTACAGAATATAAGATATACCAAATCTATAGGCTTCGCGGGGATATGACAGACTTCCCCGAAATGGATCCCAAGGTTCAGCCGGATCCGGGCTGAGGTGAAGTTCCCCACTCAACCCCACGTCGATGACACCCATACAAACATCTGCGGGCGGCTCTTCGACCCCTCGGCCACTCCCACTACCTCTTTCAGAGCAGTTCCAGCCAAATAAGCCACCATGTCCATCAAATATAACCCCGAGGACGTCCAAAAGACACTAGACAAGCACATCCAAGCCGGCAACCTGCACACAGGCTGGGAAGAGCTATGGTCCCACGGCGACAATATCGCTCTCCCCTGGGACAAGCGAGAGCCGAACCCAACGCTGGAAGAGGTCCTAACCACCAAACGAGCCTTCATCGGCGGTCCTCTGCTAGACACGGATACCGCAGAGAACGAAGCGCCCAAGAGGAAGAAAGCGCTCGTTCCCGGGTGTGGCAGAGGTGTGGATGTCGTCCTGCTCGCAAGCTTTGGGTATGATGCGTATGGCTTGGAATACAGTAAGAGTGCGCTTGAGGAGTGTCGAAGGGAGGAGAAAGATGCGGAACTTCGATATCCTGTGAGGGATGCGGCGATTGGGAGGGGAAAGGCCGTGTGGATGCAGGGGGACTTCTTTGAGGATGACTGGGTGGATGGATTGGGGCTGGGAAGGAATTGTTTTGATTTCATCTACGATTATACGGTGAGTATCTACTCGTCTGCCTACCCTTGATGCGTTTCCTTTCGACCGTGTCTAATGGTTGGTGATACTAGTTCTTTTGCGCGTTACCTCCTTCAATGCGACCGGCATGGGCTCTGCGATACACTCAGCTCCTGGCTCCATCGCCGCAGGGGAACTTGGTGTGCCTTGAGTTTCCAAGACATAAGGATCCCCTGCAGCATGGTCCGCCATACAGTGCTCCGTCGGAGGTGTACATGGAGCACCTGAGCCATCCCGGCGAGGATATCAAATACGACGCAAACGGACGCTGCAGAAGCGACCCGCTTCGGGAGCCAAGCGAGCTGGGCCTGGAGAGAGTGGCGCACTGGCAGCCGGCTAAGACGCATGATTTTGGGACGAGCCAGGATGGTGAAGTGTTAGACCGAGTTTCTATCTGGAGACGTCGCTAGTTGAGTTCTCTCGTAGCATGGTTCTTTTTTTGCATGTCATGAATGCAGCACTGAGCAAACGATGCGTTTTTAAGTTCCCGAGATGTTTCGGTACATTTTGAGATGACGGAGGGCGGGAAGCAGTCGGGAAACAACAATAGCCAAAAATAGTGACCAAGGCATCAACAACTGCCAAGCAGACGATCTGGAGCTTAAAATCCCGGATATCTCTTGGCGGTTTCTATACTGTTGTCACCTACTATTGAATCAAAGGTTGAGAAATTGAGGACCTTGAAAATACTTACACTTAAGTAGTTCACTTCATCTTTGCTGCCTAACAACAAGAATAGCTCAGTCGGTCGCAGTAGTCCGGGCGTTCTCGGGACTCTAAACTGCAAGCTAACCTATCAAGCTCCCACCAGCTCAACTTCTGACGTGCTCCTTTGCAACCACGAACAACTGGCAACCAGATTCTAACCTGCTTTGTCACTTTATCCAGCGGCACGTTGTTGTTTCCGTTCCCTCTGCTGACGCCATGAACTGCCCCTCGCGAACTGACGATACTCTCGACAACCCGGGCTGGAACCAGAATCCCCCGCCGTTGAATGCAGATCTGACGACCAGGGAGGACTTCAACGGCATGGCCAATTCCAAGGTCTACAGAGGGCACACTCCGGGAACCGCAGGAGGAGCAGGAATATCCGTATCGGAGCGTTCACTCCCCAATCCCGAACAAGACGAGCCGGCTCTCAAGCCGAAATCAGGCGGGGCGATCGCTGCGTACTCCGGGCACCAGCCCGAGGAAAACAGTGATTCGTCTCGCCATCCCTTGAAGCGATCCTCCGTATCTTCTTACTATCATTATATTGTTCAGAGTATCATCAGATTCAGCCGGTTTGTGGGCCCCGGGTTCTTAATCGCCGTCGCCTACATCGATCCCGGAAATTACGCAACTGATGTCGCGGCCGGTGCGGAGTATCGATACGCCCTGCTCTTCATCGTTCTTCTGTCGAATCTGTTTGCGATCTTTCTGCAGTCGTTATGCATCAAGCTGGGCACTGTAACGGGATTGAACCTTGCTGAGAACTGCAGAGAGCATCTGCCCAAGTGGTTGGTGATAACCCTCTATGTATTTGCGGAGGCAGCTATTATAGCAACGGACATTGCAGAGGTAGGCATCGTACTCATCTAGAAAAGCATAGCTGACAAACCGCATCAGGTCGTTGGCTCAGCAATCGCTCTTAATCTCCTCCTCGATATCCCACTTGTCGCGGGCTGCGCCATCACCCTGGCGGACGTCCTCTTCATCCTGATCTTTTACAGACCGAATGGCTCCATGTGGGGTCTACGCCTGTTCGAGTTCTTCGTAATGGCCCTCGTCCTCGGTGTAGTCATCTGCTTCTGCATCCAGCTCTCCCTCATCAAGGAGCAGTCCATCGGAGCCGTCTTCAGAGGCTACCTCCCATCCTCCGCCATCGTCGAATCCAACGGGTACTCTCACCCCCTTAACTACCCTCCCCTCCCTTTTTTCAAGACAAAAACACTACTAACCTTGACTTCCAGCCTCTACCAAAGCTGCGGTATCCTCGGCGCAACCGTAATGCCACACTCCATGTTCCTAGGCAGCGGCATCGTGCAAGCGCGCCTAAAAGAATTCGATGTCATCCTGGGCTACACCTCCCCAACCATCCCCATCGGCAGCACAAACATAAGCCGGGACGCCGGCGAAACCGAATACCGCCCCTCCCTCCTCGCCATCCACGGCTGCATGAAGTACTCCATCCTCGAACTCACCCTCTCCCTTTTCACCTTTGCCCTCTTCGTCAACTCCGCCATTCTCATCGTCGCCGGCGCCTCCCTCTACAACACCCCAGACTCCGCCAACGCAGATCTCTTCGGCATCCACACCCTCCTCTCAACCTCCATCGCCCCAGCCGCAGGCACAATCTTCGCCCTCGCCCTGCTCCTCTCCGGCCTCTCCGCGGGCATCGTCTGCACAATGGCCGGCCAGATGGTCTCAGAGGGAATGCTCAACTGGTCCATCGCCCCCTGGCTCCGCCGTCTCCTCACTAGATCCATTAGCATCATACCCAGCATCGTCATCGCCGCCGCCGTGGGGCGCGAGGGCCTCAATAAAACCCTAACGGCCAGCCAGGTCGTCCTGAGCGTGATTTTGCCCTTTGTAAGTGCGCCGCTTGTTTACTTTACCTGCCGGGATCGGTATATGACCGTCGGCCTTGAGCGGATTCATGATGCTTCCGGCGAGCCGAATGGCGAGCTGCACGGGGACTCCAACGGCAGACCGGAGATCCAGTCTGGAAACGGCCAGAATGACGATGACGACGGAGGCCGCGGCGCAGGCGTGCAGATGGGTAACGGGTGGGTTGTTTCGGTCTTGGCTGTGCTGATTTGGTTGGTTATTGCTGTTATGAATGTGGCGTTGCTGGTGCTTGTTGGGTTGGGGAAGGCTTAGCATTATTGACCTGCCAACAACCATCTCCCATACAATAGCTCTCCCAGTCAGCAATAGTAGGTCTGGGCATCTGCTAGGAGGGGTAAGGGTTATGGGTTTTATGCTGCGCTTGTGCAGAGCCAGATATACAGTATACGGTTATCCTGGAGGTTTTAGAAGGACTCTGAGCTTATGTCGAATGTAAACATGAGTTGGGTTGGTGACTTTATAGCTTTGGGTAGGTTGGGGGTTATGATGTAGACGTGAGATTCAGACTGCACATCAAAGAAAGTATTTGAAGAGTAGATTGCCTATAGAGTGGGATTTTTCGCAAACTCCGATTTCCGGCTAGATATTTGTTAGAAGGCGACCTATCTTGAAGAATACCAGTAATTGGCGCAAATCTCAAGATCGTCTACGCCAGTTCAAAATATCCCGTAGCGAATGATATGAGAGGGTATTATATAATTTGCATTCCATCAGTGATAAAAGAACCCTATACTAGACAAAACATTATATAAAAGAAACAAATGCACAGATCAAGTCAAAAACAAAAGCTTTTACGACTTGAACTGATCCTCCGTCACACCCTTGCCCATGGCGGCGGTACTGCTCACACCACCCTGGACCATCTTGAGCAGGTTATCGACGTAGTTGGCGCCAGACCACTTCTGATGCGTGACGACATCGACGCCAAGCTCCATCTCGGGCTCCTGGACGAGCTCGCCGTAGGCGCGCATGCCGTGGGTCGAGTAGGCCTTGGCGAACTGGTGTGTGATGAGGGCGGTGGTGTGCAGACCGGCCAGGGTGATGAACTGCCAGCAGTATCCGAGGGCACCCAGGCGCTTGATGTAGGTCTCTTGCTCGTCGCGGGGCATGGCCTTCTTCCAGTTGAAGGAGGGGGAGAGGTTGTAGGCGAGCCTAGTTGGTGGACGTTAGTGGTTTATTTCTATAAAATAGGAGAGAAGTGGGCTGGCTTACTTCTGCTCAGGCCAGACGGCGTGGACGCCGTCGGCGAATTCCTTGGCCTGTGCGTAGTCGGGAAGCTTGCTCTCCATCCAGATGAGGTCGGCGAAGGGGGCGTAGGCCACAGCGCGGTTGATGGCGCACTGCGTGCCTCCCTTGTAGCGGTAGTATCCCTCACGGGTGCGGGGGGCTTCCCAATCGAAGTAGATCTCGACGCCGGTGATGCGCTTAGCGATGGCGCGGGCCTCCAGATTGGACTTGCCCTTGACGGTCTTACGGTATTCCTCAATGGCGGTCTGCTTGTTGGGGAGAGGGCTCTTGTTGATGACATCGATGACAGCTTCGTCGAAGAGCTTCAGGCCTGCCTTGGCGACCCATTCGTCTTCGATGGCTTGCAGCTCAGGTCCGGTCTTACCCGCCTGCTCGGCCGCAACCATCAGGTCGTTGAGAGGCTGGATGTCAGGGTTCGTAGAGCCGATGATGAAGCCATGGTCGCGGTGATCGATGGTGGAGGTGATGAGGGTGGCGGCTTCGGAGTCAGTACGGGCGATAGCGAGGAGATCAGTGCCTATACGTAAGGTGACTTGTTAGCCGGGCTTCCCGCTTCTAGCCGGAAACTTAAAAATGGGGCGGTTATTGACATACCCATGATGTCAGCCTGGGCACGGATGGCGACAAGACGGTTGATGTGCTCGCTGATGGGCACAAGGACCTTTCCAGCCATATGGCCGCACTTCTTCGTGCCAGGGGCCTGGTCCTCAATATGGATACCAGCAGCGCCACGCTCCACAAACAGCTTTGTCAACTTCATCACCGCGGTGAGACCACCATGACCGGTATCGGCATCGGCGATGATGGGGCGAAGGTAATCGACGTTAGCGACCTTCTCCCGTTGCTCCTTGGGAGTAGTGATGCGCTCCTCGCGTTGTTTCCGGTCGTGGAAGAGCTGTGCCATGAAGAGCTGGTTGACCTTGTTGGGCACTGTGTTCTACATGGTGGGTCAGTTGGTGCCAATCCTCCATTTGTCTTTTGCGGGGTCCGTACCATGGGATAGTCTGCAAGATCAGGGGAAGGCTCGTCGGTGGAGGAGGCAGTGGAGGAGCTTTGCCATCCGGACACATAGACGGTGTCCAAGAACTTGGCCATCTGGGTGACCATCGTGGGCTCGAGACAGCCATATGTGAAGGAAGCTTGCTTGTTCTATAGAAGAGTCAGAAACATACCAACGGAAACCGAAGGACGGCGAACGGACCTGGAAGTTGTTCTCGACAATCTGCCAGAGCTTCTTAGCCTGGACATTCGAAGGGTACTCGATCTTCAGGTTTCCCCGCTTGGCCACAATCTGCTCAGCAGTGAAGGGACGCTTGGTGTATCTCCATCGGGAGTCCTTCCACCAGTTCTTGACGGCCTGGACATCCTCAACGTACTTCCTGTCCTCCTCTTCAAGGTAACCCATGGTGGCGATATATGTGATGCAAGTATGGGACGGCGTCAAACAGATTAAGAGTGTCTAATATACAGTCTCTTACTTGTGGGAAGCAAGAGAATTAGAGGGTAGATAAGAAGAAATGAAGCACGCGACAGAACCGGTCACGAACCCAAAAAGAAAAAGGCTGAGATTGAGAATGAAGAATCACAAGCGAAATCCGGGGGCGCTCCAGCCCAGATATAAGTATCCATGCGTCACCGCAAGAAGCATCCACCTAAGGATGACTCCTTGTGTCGGTAAACGCTCGGCTCAGCGGGACAGACAGGAAGGCGAGGCGTCGCCGCCGGCATATCTTCAACCGGCGAAAACTCGCAACTCTGGGGTCTTGGGTTGGAGCTGTTCCCAAGGTTCACAAGCCAACTTCCGGGTATGTGAGTGGCCCGTATAGTTCGGAAAAGAGGATCCCATTCCAGACCGTGCGAAGATCCTCGGTCTAAAGGACCAAATGCCTCAGGCTGCCTTGCCACGGCCCCTAGTAATCTTATTCTTGGTACATACCTAATTCTTTTGCCCCGGATATCACCCCAGAAAATTGGGCATTAGCCGGGGAAAGAGAACTGAGATGGCAATGATGGATAATAGATAACTGTGTCTGCGAATTGCCATTGCAATTGATTCGGAGATAGCTCGGGATGGCTTTGATTCTTTGCCTTGAAGAAACTTAAGTAATAATTTTGTCTTTCGAAAAAGGGAAAAAGGCGGTGGATGACGTCAATGACATGTGCTCCTGTGCTTGAACCATTGTGACAGTACATGACAATACGACTGCCGAACTGCTCCCTGTTCTCTTGCGTTCCTCTGAAGTAACTGCTGTAATCCGGATACGCCCTGCTATTCTGCTTTGGAGCTTCTGGCAAGAAAGTCTATCTCAACCTCCCTTCAACAGCCACCACCAAGGAACATCCATGGTATCTTTCTCATCTACCTATAATTGTTGCTTCAGGATACTAAACATTCCAGACTCTCGCTCATATTTCATCTGAAAAGCCTAGGCATCTTCTTTTCCTCTTGACACTAACCCAAACAAATTCCAACCTCGGCACAACCACGCCTGCCAACCACGAGCTCCGACGCCTATCAGAAGCCCCATACTTACCTAGTTAGTCCTCACTCTTTCAGACTCCGGCTCCCTGAAACCAGGTCGCCCAGGGAGCAGATGAAGATCTGCTGTCATAGGTCAGCCTCTGAGGTATATACTTGAATCCCAGGTAATCGTCGTCGAATCAACAGCTCGATGGCGTGACCCACGAAAACAACCTCGGGAAAACAAGGAGCCATGTCCCGTGCTATTATTCGCAGCTCCCGGAGAAAGAATACTGTAGTAGTATATCTGAGTCATGAAAAGAGAGGCCCGCGTTCGGAGGTAGGAGGAGAATTAGCTCGACTGGAAGGGACAAGCAAAAGGTTGAAATCTAGCGCTACCTCTACTTCTATCCTGGCGACCATCGCACTTCTATACCATGAATAAGTACCCTGTGCACCCAATGGCTATCTGGGATTTTAGCAGACAAGACTCCGTCTCCAATGAGTAAAACGCGTCGCATCGCGTTCGTCATTATTGAGCAGAGTAGACAAATAAGCAAACCGATAAATTAACGCAGAATCACGGGTGGCCTCAAAACATTACACAATATCGTCTTCACCGTTCCCAAACACGCTGTCGCCCTTCGCACCGGCAGAGATAGCTTTCTGGTATGTCTCCCACGGAGTCACGGCCCCGAGAGCCCGTCGTTGATGGGCATTGAGGATATCCAGGCCATAGACATAGCTGGCGTTGACCCAGCCGAATCTACAATCCCAGTTAGCAGGTTTCATATGCTCACCATAGTGATGAAAGGGGTGGACGTACCCTTCGCGAGGAGCGCCCTTGAAGTCAACTCCTTGGTTCCCGTACTCGGCATCAACCCGATGAGGATCAATCGGTCGAGTGACGTCGTACTTTTCGACAACAACCCCGTTGAAGTCAACAAAGGCTTTCGTGATCATATAGAGCCACTTGTACGCCAGTCGTTCGGCTTCCTCCTGATACCCGTACCGGAGGAATCCCGTCCATGCGAGCATCTGCTGCGGAGCCCAGCCGAAAGGATAGTCCCATTGTCGAGTAGGTCGGTCAAGTCCAACAGCACCGCGTGACTCTTCGGTTCCGGAGACTAGCCCACCGAATACCTCAAAGCGAGGCAGGGCCTTGCTGATTAGTTTCGAAGCCTGGCGTGGCGTCGCGAGCCCAGCCCACATTGCCCAGAAGGTGGTGGCACTCTCGTAGGTGGTCCGTTCTTGCTTGACTGTGTCATAGTCGAAGTACATTCCCTTTTCCTCATCCCAGAGGTAAGTGTCCATCCTCAACTTTCTCCTACGTGCACGGCGATCCCACACGGACGATGACTCGCTCTGGATATCCTTCGTTTGCGGGGTCCGGAATTCCACAGGGATCTCCAGCTTGTCCTTGAAGTAGACCCGGATTATCCGAGCGATGTCAACTTCATACTTGTACAGAAGAGAGTTCAGATCCACTGTCGCGAGATTAGCGCAGACTCTCTCCAAACGGTAACTGGTATCGTGTCCAGACTCTCTGACGGCTCTGTCGTGCAGGAAGTATTCGTCAAGGTCCGGTTCCACGACTTTGCCGCTATTATAGGCCTGCACGAATTCCCTGAACTCCATGCCATGTTTCTCGGCATACGGTGTGAGCAGGTGAAGGAAATGGGTAGCTTCTGTCTCGGGTGGTACACCGAGACCTAGGGGACGGTATCGTGATAAGCCGGAAACCGGATCCAACCGTGGCTCCGACATCCAAACTGAATAATACTCCTTGATGGCGGCGAGAGTTGCCTGTCGAAGGAATTCCAAGGCCCCTGGTTCGTTCGAGATACGGTCGTACACCCGCAAAGCCATATCAGTGAGGAATGGCGGCTGAGAGCGCATCAGGTAGTATGAGCGGTTAGCGTTCAATATTTTCGCATAATGTTTGATGCAGAAACAAAAGTTGATCACCATTGCCTTGGCAAGATCGACTCTGTTGCTGCCCATGAGTCCCAGCGATACCATGTAACTGTCCCATCCGTATAGTTCATTGAATCTGCCTCCGGGAACCACAAACGGGACTCCAGCGAGATCCGTCTTCCCCGTTCCCTCATCGTATCTTTCCTCCATAGCCAAGGCGAGAAGTCCGGGCTTGTCGTTCAAATCTCTTACATATTCAGGCGTGAGATCCTCTGTTATCACTTGAACGTCGAGACGCAGTTCAGGTCTCTCTTTTGCAATCCTCGTGTAGTATTCTAACTGTTCTGGAGCTCCAGGTGGGATATAGATCCGAGGACGTGGGTCATCAGTCCAGTCTTTGGGGTCCTTCCCGGCCACCTCTATATTAGACCCATCAATCCTTCTGGTCAGGGAATTCCAGAATGAGTTCTTGATGAGGCGCGAAAGCCGTGAGACTGGATTCTCCGAGAGACGCTCCTCGTCAAGGACGATGTGTTTACGGCCATAGTCTTTGGCGATTGTTAGTTCCTGGAGGAGATTCGAAAGCATGTAAGTGCCCCGGACATCGAATTTATTGTACCCGGAAGATGCTGCCGTTCCAAGGGAGAAGGTCTGAATGTAGACGTTAACATAACAGTGCCACGCGAGATACAGAAATCACACGCACCTTCGGGCCAGAATCCTCAATGGTTATTTGCATATTCCTGTCAGAGTCCTCTCTCTCCAGCAAACTATCGAGGGTTGCGTCGACATCAATGAGGAATTTTCGGGGGTTGCCAGAAGTTGGGTCTGTTGCCGTGGTCAATAAATGGGATCCTGGAATTTTCGTTTGGTCGAAGTAGGTACGCACCCATACTACCGCGTCTCGCAGATTTATCACCGAGAAGGTCAGTGAAATCTTGACGGTTGAATGATTTCAACGTCTGCGGAGAGTTGCTGATCAGCACGGCGTTCCGTCATTATTCGCAGAGGTTATTCGCAGTATCCATGGGAATTGTATACCGAAGAAAAGGCCCGCCTCCGGTTCTTGACTCGTGACAAAGACTCTTCGTCTCCATAGTAAATGTCCGGATGCTGAAAAGGGTCATTTCCGGAGCTTGTCCGTCGATGATGGGTGAAGCCGTTCGACTCAGACGGAATCGCGGAGTCGTCCATCGCGCCGTTTCCACGCACGTACTCGGTGGCGTGGAGGGTTTCTTGTAAACTTGTTCGCCTTGGAGTGAATGGAAGATAATTTGCCGGGCAATGGCAGGACGAATATTCTTCTACAGTATACCCCGGTCCCCGCAGTCGTCGCGTGGCGGATAATGTCTCCGGGTGTCGATGTCAGGCAGTATCGATCTCGGCTCGATGAAGGTGCAAAGTGAAACTTAATAGACAAAGAAAGTCAGTACGGATCTGAAATGACAGGGCTGATACGTCTCTATGAAGCGACCCAGGGAGAATTGCCGAAGCTGCAGGGCAACAACTGCATATGACGGCATGGGCCCGCCATTGATGACATAACCTACCTACCCACGATAAGTTCTCTTGTGGTAAAAGGGCAATTGGGCAACTCTCCGGTGGCCAACCCCCTGTGTTTCCGAATGTTTTGAAGCGGGACTTGGAGGCGATGACTACTACTCTTTGAATTTATAGAAGTCTCATGTGTCGCAGTAAGGGGGAAGAATGGCGGCTTGGAGCATTGTTGAGCACACGTGACTCACTATCGAATTCCAAAAATAAAATGATGCATTCAGACGTTGCCAGCACTACCTTACTACTACTAACCTACTTTAACCCTTTGTTCTCTTGTTCTCATGATATGTCGCCACCCGTGGGGCATTTGATTAGCATTGCCCTGTCAAATACTCTGACAGACGCCTATTATTTCATGGTATTCTAATCTTGCCAAGCAGGTCAAACCCTAGGTCACTCCACGAGCGAGGGAAATGCAGTGCGGGGAAGCCCCTCTCTCATCGAGTATGACATCGCCGCACTTTCAGGGGCCGGTATTCCGCCCTCATGATGCTCCTAGGGCTATACAACGCAACCATCGGTTTCACACGGTCATCCTCCAACAGACGTTCGCTTGGCAGGAGTATTGCCCGGTCGAGCTGACTCGGCAGTCCTCGATGGCGTCCTCGGATCATCAAAGCACAGACCACTAGTTTACTGAAGATCGAGAATTGTGCGCTAAAGGATGTGGCGACGCCAGGATACCCTAAGCTCAGGCCAACGTTGCCGCTGCACATGTCAGCATCTCACCATGTCTGCATTGGGGTCGCTTACTATGCGGAAACTGCTTCAAAGAAAATCGAGAATACCGAAAATCCCTGCTACGGTTTAGTTTTTGATTAGACATCCAGGGCAAACTGAACGAACCGGTTCGGCGGGATTCATGATCCTCTTTGACTCAGCGGCGCAGATGCAGAATATGCCAAGGAAGATGTACCACAGGTCGAAGCCGAGTTGATTCCGCATATGGGTCACGACGTATCTCCGACCGCTCTTCTCCTCGGTGGCAGGTGCAGGGGAATAAATCCCGAGAGCCTTTTCCTCGTATATGTTTGAAGCCCGGATGCTGATTGCTATCGGAAAGACGGAGATATACATCATGACGAGCAAGCTGAACTGAACCGCCGGGTTCACATCCGCTAGGTTGAACGAAGAAGTGCCTGTATGTCGTGCTGATGCGGCTTGAAATATTGCGGCCATAACTCGGGGACCGGGAGACAGAGTATTCACGGCGGGATTGTCGAGATCCAGAAGGATAATCAGGAGAACATCGACAAAGTTGAGGGTGAAGATGATCCCAAAAAGGACCCATGTCTGTTGGCTGCGGAAGAGTAGCATGTAGCAACGACGGGGATAAGTCAAAAGGAAGCGGAGTGGCTCCTTGAGAGAGGAATCTTCTGGTACAAGTTTGTACATTGACCAGATGACAAGTCGCAGAAAACACGGATAGAGGGTATTTCCTGCATAAGCAAGGAAGCTCATAATAAACATGGGGAATGCTGCATCTTGGAACGATACCATGGAGTCAGGGGTCAGGGTAAAGCCTAGGTTGTTTGCCATTGTCTGTGCTGAATATATGGCCCTGGACGGGTTGTCAGAGCAAGAAGACGACGGGGCGAATCTCACGTTCGAGGACAACCTACCACCACGTTTTGTTCTGTGCGCACTCCTCAAGATAGTCACGATATTTGGGCTTCGCATTTTGGATCCAGGGTATTAGGCAGATAACGCCAATCAGATGGATACCGACAAAGTATCCTGCATCAAGTTAGAATTACTATCAGTACCTGCGCATTAAACGACCGCTTACCTATCACAATCTTCAACAGCAGGCGGAGACTGCGGTACTCAACACCTCCCAATCGCTCACGATCTTTAGCCGTTAGGTTCAGAAATTGTGAATTTCTTCCCAAGGTGGCCTGCGATGAGAGACCGGGAAGATTGGAGTCCCTGGAAAGTGAAACGGCTGGTCGCATCGGCGGCTGACGGGCTTTACTGGGAGCTGGCGTAAAGGTGGCAGCAGGAAACACATCACCGGGTACCTTGAGCTGTCCATAAGGTCTTCGGCTACACTGCGCATCATCATCTTCTTCGTCTGTGTCGATGGTCAGAAGTGGTCTCAAACCGTCAGGTTACTCCTGCGCCGTATCTAGTGAACCCAGAAGAGAAACTTGCCATTTCCGTGAGGGGTATGGTCGGCCTCCGTGATAGGATAGCCTGCTACGATGAGTGTGTTTCTGCTTATCTCCCATATTGAGCTACATACCTCTATCGCGTTCCCGAGGCGAAGGAATATATAATGTCTTTGATGAGTCACTTGTGGTGATTGTGTGCTGGGCAATCAACTCTGCAGCCCTACCCACAGAATCCCCAGTATCATGGACCTCTTGTTCTCCAACCGTGTTATCGCGCTGGGCCTCAGAGTCGACCTGGTCGGTTTGCCGCTCGGATGGCCCTCGGCGTGAACGCAGGACAGATGGTGCTGTAGGCGAGATACATCAGCACTGCCAACGATAACACATGAATGACATGTGCGTACCCAACTCGTTCAATCTCCTCTCAAACCAATGTAATCGCACAACGACAACGAGGATATTGACAAATCCCATATTACAGACGAGAGGGACGAAGTATATGAAGAGTTGCTGGTAGATCTTCAAATCTTTCACATCGACCCTTTGGAACACTTAGCAAGCTTCCTGGAATAGCATACAGTACTAGTCAATGCTAAAGAAAGTCCCAGGGCCACTCACGTATTCAAGCCAGATCCTGTAGAAGCACTGACGCCAAAGAAGTAGGAATCGATGGCGCTCAGGTTACCGTACGGGGAGAAAAGTGCTAATCCCAGGAGACCGAAGAAGATCACGTATGCATCTGTGGACTCAGTCAGTTTCTTCGCTCGACAGAAAATGAGAGATCCATACAGTGCAAGGTGATGAAGTTCAACGGAAACTTCCACATCGCAGCTAACCTTGGGGAGCGTTGTGCTATCCACTCGGGAAACTGGCTATGAGATGGATACAGCTCGAGATAGGTGGTAGCCCGTTGGAAAGCCCACGTCACGGCGTCTCAATGAATCGAGAAAACCGACATGCTGGTGAGATGGTAAGATGCTTTATATAATAATAGTATTCTTGGCCAGAAGGGAAAAAATGTCAAAATGTAAAGGTAGTAGATATCGGCGGTCGGAGTGTGAGGCATTTACCAAATCCAATACTACAGCTTCCGCCATGACAGCTTACTCCACTTTAGATTAGCATACTACCTTAGGTAGATAGAGGGAATAGGTAACCCTGCCCACAGGTCTGTTCTCTTCTGTCATCAGGGCTGATGACCAGTGTTCCGGCCCTCTGCTCAGCCACCACAAGCTGAGCGAAACAACCCATGGGTCAACCAACCGCGGACAGTAGATTTAGAACCACCAAAGGTAAAGCACAGGCCAAGGTTTATTCAAGCTCGCGTGGCTTTCATGGTGCTGCAACTGTGCGGATCTGATGCAGTAACAACATGTAAAATCATCTACCTATAGAAGGGCGTTGTGTCCTACGGTGTTCTTGTGGCGACAATGCATAGACATAAGCTAGAGCGACCAAAGTCCAGTTGAGAGAGGAAGGCCTTTGATAAAGAGCGGCACCGGACATTCTGGCTTTAGATACTCGCAGAAAGCTCTCCAGCTGCGTAATCTAACTTATGGCTACAATGATCACGTAGCGGTGAAAGTGGTCTGCAATGGTTAGGTCAATGCTTGAATTTCAATATGTTGGAGAAATATCATGCATGCATCGAATAGCTCACTGAAAGATGTCCGGACATCATCCAGAAACTGTATAATGATTCTGCTTTTGATTGCTGTCCTCGTTAGGCTCGTGTCGTTAATGCGTTATAATGCTCGCCAAGTCCATAGGTATGCCGGTAGTAGGCCAACCAGATGACCCGTTTTCTTCGTTCTTCCTCGTCCAGCTCTCCTTCTGAATCACCCGACTCAATCTTTTCAATCCTCCCATCCCCTTGGATGACATTAATGTCAACACCGTACGCTCGCGCAATGGCCTGAAGCTCTAGCTGGCCACCCCATTCGGCAGTCAGTTTGATCTTCCGCGTATACTGGTCCAGTGGCTCCTCCATAAACGGTGCAAAATCATCCTTGTGCTCCGTGATAAAGTCCGCCGTCACCGCCCTAACCGCCCTATAGCCGTCGTGTTTTGGTGATGCAACGGTTTCCACGCGAGACTGGGTCGTAGGCTGGAGAACGATCCTCCGGGGATCGGGCTTGAGACCTAGGCCCATATCATCTAACTGCACCGCGACAGCGGAGAAGAGACAGTGTCCGTCCGGATTGATGTCCACCTCTTTTAGCTTCAGCTTCTTGAACACGCCATCCATGACCTCCTTCTCGTTGCCTCGGTGGTCCGTGAGACTTGACGCTTCCTCTTCGGCCTGAGCTGCTTGGGCTGCTTGTTCAGCTGCGCGTCGGGCGAGGCGGGCTTTCTGGCGATTCGGCTTTTTGGTACGGGTGCCCGGTGTTGACGACGTCGAACTCGAACTTTGCTGCGATGATTCTGTGGAAGGGGATCCGGACTTCTTCTGTTCTCCATCCTGCGCATTATTCGTCATCTGTGTATCCCCATTCGTTGTGTCATCGTTTATACTGAGGTCCTCAAAATCGTCAACCGGAGCCTCGGGGGTCTCGCCATTCAATTCCGCAATCTCCGCTTGGTGGCGCTCATTGAGCTCTCGTTGCAAGCGCTCGCACTCATCATTTACTCCTCGACGGGTTTTCTTTGTGGCAGACTTCTTTTTCTGTGTGATCTTCGCTTGAAGGTCCCTCTGTTCCTTGCGATGTCGAGCTTGAAGTTCCTCCATTGTATGCGATGCGCGCGAAGCGGAGTTATCTGAGCAAGGACGGAGAACAGCTCTATCGCTTCAATCGGGAAAAGAAAAGGAGAAGAAAATGAATAAAGCAAGCTAGGTAAACAGTATAGTTTGCTATGCGGAAAAGCGTTCTATTAGTGATCTGTGAAGCAATCTAGAAAGCAGTTTGAATTTGATGCCAGCATCCGAATCTTCATCTTCTGCCCCACGGTCAATACCTATCACCGCCCAATCAGGAATAGCGCGTCTCTTGGGTCTCGAATCCGGGGATCATCGCAATCAGAATGATACCTAAGGTAGACTAGGTAACCATATAGCTTCGAGTCAATAATGCAGACACTCAATCAATACGACTCAGGGGGAAACAGGCTCAAGAATATCCCGGCCAAGCCTTTCACTATTCCACTTCCCTCCTCCCACAGTAGATACAGCAGCAGCCGCCACTGATATAATAAATGGTACGGCCTAAAGTTGATCCGTGATAATTGAACCTCGGCATCTCCTCCCCGGTTGCGCTTCGGCTGTCGCAGAATGACTACATATTGGAGGCCCCAAGGAGGCTGTCCAGACTTAGAATTCAACACTTTTTTCCATCAATAATCTGCTCTTGCATATCTAGTTTATATATTCGTGAATTAATTTATCTCAAAATGGACACTCAATCTCTATTCGGAGTTCAGGTTCGCGGCCATTCCACCCCCGATAGCTACGAACTCAACTAATCAACTCAACAGGGCAAAGTGGTGCTGGTCACCGGCGGCGCCAAAGGAATTGGTCGAATGATCTCCGAAGGCTATGTCACCAACGGCGCAACGGTCTACATCTCTTCCCGCGACGCAAAGGCCTGCGAGCAAGCCGTGAAGGAGCTGAACGCCCTCGGAAAGGGGAAGGCCCACGCGATCCCGGCAGACTTCTACAAGGAGGAAGAAATCAAGAGACTTGCCGAGGAGCTTGCAAAGCGGGAGAGCAGTACGTTTTACATTTTCTCCTACACCCAATAATTCTCTGTGAGAGCTAACCATCCCGTTTCCCACTTCTCAGAGCTCCACGTCCTCGTCAACAACTCCGGCTCGAACTGGGGCGCTCCCTACGACGAATACCCTTCCTCCGCTTGGACCCGGGTCCTCACGCTCAACCTCCACCGTGTCTTCGACCTCACCAAGGCCGTCACCCCTCTGCTCGAGAAGGCTGCAGCACCGAACGATCCCGCCCGCGTCATCAACATCGGCAGCGTCGATGGCCTGAGGGTTCCGGCGCTGGAAACCTTCGCCTACAGTGCCAGCAAGGCCGGCCTGCACCACATGAGCCGCGTTCTCGCGAACCACCTTGGACGGAGGAATATCACGTATGACCAAGACTGATTGATTGCAGTGGTGCAGTAATGGACCTTGGCGCTAACCTGAGAGACAGGTCAAACACGCTCGCTTGCGGGCCGTTCCAGAGTAAAATGATGGCGGCGACCTTGAAAAGTTACCAAAAACAGATCGAGTCCAACATCCCATTGGGACGTATCGGTACGCCCGAGGATGTGGCTGGCGCTTGTATTTTCTTGAGTAGCCGCGCTGGCTCTTATATCAACGGAGCGACTATCACGGTTGATGGTGGAAGTGTTGTTACTGCTAAGTTGTAATTATACTTGTTGTGCTAGTTAGTGCCTTGAATGGCTTGGAAATTGCGAGGAAAGTGATTGAAAGCGGATCAGAAGCGTTGGACTGGTCGGGGCTGTAGACGCATGCTGTACTTAGTACTCCGTAGACTCTGTACAGGCCTAGATCATAAAATTTGATTGATATTCATGGTTCACGTCCTATCTGGAGAGGAGTCATTTGTAAATAATGTTTTTCTATGTCATGTAACTATGAATTAGCGAGCTCTTGGACGGAGCGACTAAGGATATATATATAGTGCAAAAAGAGTATACACGGCCTAGTGCTATGATTGCAGTCAAGCACCAATCCCTTACGAGAGTGCAGGGAGGCTGGAATTAAGATGAGATTCATTCATTTGAAGAAGGATATGGATGAGCAGCTTTGGAGAATTGTTCATTATTGATCTAGCTGTTCCCAAGAACCAAGGCTGATTTGAAGTGCATGATGACCACTCCAAGGCTTCTCTTTAGTGACCTGAAGTCTCATAAGAAAAAGACTATCCCTAGAGAACCACCTAGAAGAATTGAAGAGCAAATCAAGCCTAGACACAAAAGAAAAGTATAATAAGACCGTCACGAACTCCGGTTCCTGCCCACTCCTTGCTTGACACAAACAGACGAGAGAAAAGCAGAAAAATAACAATATTATAAACACTGCGGGGAAAAGAACGCCATCGTTTCCTAGTCCCGTCGTACTCCTTAACATTCATGTCCTTATTCGCATGTTCTGGTATTATGTTTCCTCCATAACAATGTCTCCTTCTGCATCGGCTTCGCTCCCGTGCATGTCGTTGGCGTCATCATTGATTGCGACTCTCTCATCCTCTGCAGGTATGAGCATTTCGATCTTCTCCACTACTGATTTGCGGCTTGCAGATCGTGTAAGCTTGGCGCTTCCTTCTTTGTCCTTACCCTTTGAAGGTGTTACCACTGGTGGCTGCTGTGACGCTGTCTCCGATCCGTTGACACCATTAGCAGTGGGTGGCACTTCATCAGCAACGGGCGTCTCGGCTTCAGTTTGCGTTTGGGCTTCAGGCTCAGCCGGTCCATCAGTGACAGGACCGATCTTTCTCCCATCGTTGGGCCCCGGTGCCTCTGGTAAATCAAGCCGATCGGCTTCTAGCCCGTTGGTCGCAACGCTAGTCGAGTCAACTAAAGGACTCTCGAAGAGTTTCGCGCTTCGACCACGCCTTACACCGGAATCGTTGGCGGTAGGAGTGATATTTGCCAGAGAGGTTGCTTTCCGAGGCGTACTGCGACCGCTGGTACGGGCAGTGGTCGGGGTGATATTTATTTTATTTTGATATGATTTGCTCCCAAAAGGCCGACCGGCACGCTTTTTGAAGACTGGAGCTTGGACGGGGGGGTATATCTCGAATCTCCAGGCGGGAACTACCGGGGTAGAGTTTGGTTCTGGCTGCGCAGCGGAATCAGCTGCAGTGGCATCCTTCGCGGTTTGGTGGCGGATGCCATTGGCACTGGACAAAGCATCCGTAGAAAGAGGCCTTGCAGGCTCAACCGGAGGTCCGTCGGCCGAAGCACTGCCGATCCCGTTGGTAAGAGAACTATTTCGCTTCAAGGTATCAACCTGCTTGAGAGATTCTTCTGACACCTCCTTCCCTTCGTCGTCTTCATCCTCAAGACCCTCGCGGGGCGCCACGGTATGTATGGGAGCCCGGTCAAATTGCGATCGATTATTCGGACCAAATATGTAGGGTGTCCAGACAAGTGCATCAGGGTTAAGCGTTACATAGCCCTTACTTTCCCAGCCTCGGATGCACTCCTCGAAGTATTTATAGTCAAGCCGCAGAGCGTAAGTCTTTGTGACAGGGTCCCTAACTAGGGCGCGCAGGGCTTCCAGACCTGAAACGACATCATCTGCTGTCATACCCGTTTTCTTCGAGAGCTCCGCAATGCTGATTGGGGTTTTCTGGTTTCTGAGATGATATGACAGGATAAGTCGCCAGTAGTTTCGGTACGAAACCAAACCCATATCAGAAAGAGGTTTCTCAGGCGAGCCCGTCCTACCTTCGATGCGGGTGAGGAGGTAGGAGAAGTCGATGAGGAGATTCCCATATCCTTTCCGTTGGTGGATTGGTAGTGTTAGAATGCAGGAGACGTTATTCGCTGAACAAGGTTGTTTTTCTTTGCTGAAATAGCCCACAAAATGGCAACCTAGATCGTCGAACTCGGTCATGACATAGAATAAGAAAGGCTCGACATCGTAGTAAAGCGTTTTCGAACCAAGGAATAATTTGGCGAGTAAGCATAGATTCTGGCAGTAAACCGGACTTTTCCGCCCATCGACTTCGAATATGGAAATGGAGCCTTCCCGGTAAATCTCATCGCCAGGAGGATGTTTCGCGGGACACTTGAGCCTATGGCGCCACGCCACGTAGTCGGAGTTCATGTACTTCAAGCAAAATTCACAGATGTAGAGCACCCGGTTCCGGCTATACTCCTCCGGATACGGGGCCGCGTACCATGTCTCGATTTCGTAACCGCCAAAATTGATGTACCTGATCCTAGAGGGAGGGCCAGAAACTTTCTGCGAAGTATGATGCACACCTTCAGCAGCATGTTCAGTCTCGATGAGACGCTTTTGCCATGCCTCTTCGGCCTTCAGACGGGCCGCCTCGAAGCGTTCGCGGTCAGACTGTGTCGGTAAAGTTCTCGAGGTATCGGCGTCTGTCTCTGAGAGGATTCCACCATAAGGCTTCGACTTTGACGACTCCTCCAATTCGCGGTCACTGAATGAATAGAGAGAGGGGAAATACGAGGCCTGCGTGATCGGCGCAAAGTGCGCCTGAGGTTCCTGCACCACGGGTGGTGGCTTTGGAATTTTTCGGTTTCGGATCGAGGACCGACTGCGCGAGTTCAGGATTTTGGCTAATTTAGTTTGCTGTAGGCGGAAGGCGACAATAAGCTTGCCGAACTGTTTCGACACTATGCGGAAGCTTTCTTGATCCTCCTTCCGTGTACGCCGAGATCGAGTTCGCACGGGGGAACTCCCGTCGCCGTTTTCTTTTATTTGAGCTTGTGAGGAAGACTGTTCGATTTGCATAGGTGTCTGTCTGGACCGCTTTCGAAGGACCGGTGCGTGTTCTTCCACATCAGCAGATAGGGTTTTTCGCTTTCTGAGAGATCGCGAACTATTCAACAGATGATCGTCCACTGTCACGGTGTTGAATATAGAATGGAAATTTGAGCCTTCAACGCCACTGTGAGCTGGCAAAAGCTCTTTGCGCATATTCTTCTTTCTCTCTTTTCGCTGCGGCGAGTCTGATCTTTTAGGGCTCTGATCCAAATTTTCACGGGTACAGGTCGGACATCTCCAAGGACCAGCATCTACGCGACGTTAGTAATTTTCCCAGGATATAGCATAACTTTACGGTATTAACATACAGTCTGCAGGGCCAAGCGCATCGTTTTCGCGAGCGCATTGGCGATGAGCTGTCGGGTTGCCGAGTTAGTCAGACCGCTAAAATCCGGGGTCGGGCCAGGCTTTTCTGACAGGCCCGCTAATCAACGTACAGTGATCGCCGCAGACAGCGCAGCTTAAATACTCCTCAAATTCCTCACTTGGATCATGATCTTCATCTTGGTTGCAGAACCTACCCAATTATGTCAGTTCACAATAACAACAACGGTGTGCTGGAAACCATGATGGTGGCGCTCACATGCAATTCCCCCGAACAGTATTGATCTCGGCATCGACATCGGCACGACCGTTACTCTCCGCTTCCCACTCCTGATCCGAATTGCTAGACGAGGAACTAGACGCCTCACGCTCACTTTCCTCAAACTCCGGATCGTCATCGGCATCCGCGTCGTCCTGATTATTAGGGGATGATGCCCCTTCTGGGATTTTGACAGCACCAACCGGCTCTGTTTCATCGATATCGCCATTCGGAAGCACATCGGGGTCTACCTCTCCCTCCGCGTCAATGTCTTCGTCGAACGCACTAGCTCCTGTCTCCACCTCGACTTCTCCTGTGTATGCGCGGTGCACCGCGTCCTGAAGCTGCTGATCCATCTGATAAAGGTCAGTTTCCTCGCCTTCCGCATCCTGATCACTGTCCACAAAGTTCTCTGCTGGAGTCTTGAATCCAGAATCGTGGGAGGCCGGCGGCACGGTTGCCGGCATCGTGTAAGTCACCGCGGTCGCCAGCTTGAATGTCTGAGAGCTTCTGGGTCGATTTAATATCGCGTAACATACGTCCGATACGGGAGAGTGGTGGCGGGCCCGATTGTTGAGACTAATCTTGCGGAGTCGTCAATCATCGGGTGTCGCATGTAACGGGCATCGGGGACATGAACGAATGGCCTTGGACACTGAGTATCCAATACTTGCAGTCACAAGAGCCGTGAATTCTGCAAATCAACAGAGAGCGTCAGTCCCTATTTGGAGCGCAACTATGACAATAAACGTCAGTGAATGCCAGGATTGAAAAGGCTCGGACAATGGCCAGTAACGCGTGTAATTAACATCGGAGATCATACCTCTCAGACGCACAGAACAGCCACTTCAGACAAACAACAGGTAGACGCGTAAATCGACAGCGCAAAATTCGTCCGATGCGCTTTCTTTTTTACATCCAAAGCACTCGGCGACGGCCTTCTTCGCCCCCTTCTCCTACCTGTGAGGTTGAATGGAGGAGGCTGCTTACTCAGCCGGCTGGACCGCCCACGATCGGAGCTAAACCGCTTCGGGACATCCGCCGAACCTCGAGCATGAGAACCGTGCTTCACTACAACATTGGCCGCATTATTGATCGTTTGCTTGCTCGACGTCAGTCAGCATTGGTGCAATCCCATCTCCTACCTTGGATCTGCTCTTGTCCACTTTCACTATTCACCATGGGTGTCCCCTTCGAAGCTTTGATTCCTTATGGAATCGTCGTCGCTGTACGTCCTTCCCCGCCGACTGTCGATTGAGTAACCGAATACACCGAATGCAGAGCTATGCGATAGGAAACCGTAGCTCCGCAACTTCGTGTCTCCTGATTTGCACAATGGCATTGAATGATCGTGTCTGACAAATACTAGATGTTCGGCGTGAGCGGAGTCGGTCTATGGGGTGCCAAATACATCGCCAACGACGGCAAGAAGGCACGGTGGAACCAGGATCTGTGGGATAGAGTAAGAACATACCCTCGTTCTGATACTTGACGGTTGCCCGGATTTTCAGGGTGGTGGGGTGAATGTATATGCTAACATTTGTACAGCAAAGTATGTGCATGCGAAACTCCGAAGACCGGCTACCCTAGCATTTCAATAACTAATAACGAATAAAGTGATGGATAGGGACTATAGACTCACAGGAAAGTTCCGCGGCCAATCGACAAACCCGGAGGCTCCCCCCTTCTACACCTATGCCAACCCGTGGAAGGTCAGTCCTCGCTTAAGATTACTCCAATCTATATACCATTGGGACGTGAAGCCTAACTGTGCGATAGCTTGAGAAACGCATTTACTAGAGCCGCGCTCCCATGTCCGCTTTGCTTCTTCCGTTTACATCTCCAACCGCTCATGGCGCAATCTCCGTCGACAAGGTGTATCAGCGCTTAGGCCAGTGTTCGCCGAGCTCCCGGACGTCACACGCTAGGCTCCTGTGGTACAATGGTTTTCGAAGGACTCGGATACGGAATCTGCCCTACAAGCATACACATTTAGGTAAAATGTCCATAGAATGGTTGTGAGAAATGCCCCTTGTATTATACCGTCAATACCATCAACGTCCTCTTAAGGTTATTACATGAGGCTACAAAACTCGCCAATCGGAAGATCTGGATTAGTTCAATCTGCTTAGGAAGTGCCGATACGAATGATCGATTCATTATTCGTCCACTTCATGTGAGAAATGCGTACATGTTCATCCAAATGCGTGTCCATTCCTCTATATGAGCAACCGGACAAGGAAAAAGCCAGACGCTCGCAAGAGAGCCAAACATCAGCACACATTGCTGACTAAATGGACCTAGTAAAATGAGACCAGCCTAGATGCAATAATATCACTTAACACCTCCTTTCTATTCCCTTTCGACTGACACATATATATTTTACTCCCTTGTAAGGTTTCACGCCTTCGCCGAGGCCGCGGCTTCGTCGCGTATCGATGTTGAGACTCTCCACCTTTATGCCGGAGGGGAGCCAGCCTCGTACAGAGAACGAGACCGACGCGGAATTTGGCATCAGGCTCGCGTTGACCTGGGCTTTAGTTTTGCGTGGTGCGGTATGGAAGATGGAGAAAGGTGATTCCGGGCGGCGTGAGGGAGGGGTAGATGAGGGTTCCTGTTTTTGAAGCGGTGGCGTAGGGGACGGCGATTGTGGTTGTGACGAAAGTTGAGGAGATAGTAGTTGTGGTGCCTGAGCAGTGTTCGGATCTGATGACGGTAGGGTTGTGCCGTTATCGGGATTCGGGTCTGTTTCTGTAGGTATAGTAGAGCCGGCGCGGCGGGTAGACTTTTTGACTTTCTTCACCTTCTTCTTTTTCTTCTTCGGTTTGGGTTTTAACCCGTCGGCTTCTGGATTTTGCTGATAAGACACTGCCGCCGAGTCGTCGTAGTAGCCCTGTAGCAGGGTAGCCTCTGCTTCAGCGTCTGGATCATCATCTTCCTCGACATCGTCATTGGGATGGCCAACAACCGTACAGCGAAGTGTTGCTGTACCGGAGACAGTGCCTGCGTCTTTGGTCGGTACTCGCCACACAAGCACATCGCTCCCGGGTGTGAGGAGAGCTTCACCGCGACTGGCTTTCATGTCCGTTATATTCCGTACGGACTGGGGAATAGGAACTGTCACCACGACATCTTCAAGAATCGGCGCAGCACTGTTATTGCTTGCGCCGCCGAGGAACGAGGGTGTTGAAGTCCCGGATCCACCTCGACCAGCCCCAGATCGGTTTACAGAAGAATGCCCCGGAAAATTTGTGTTTAGAGTCAATCGCACCTCAAAGTCGGCACCGGTCGGGCCAAGAGACTTTTGGATATCAACGATAGTCGGAAGAAATAGCTTCTCCATATGACTTGGCGCCTGGTCAAGGCTAGGATCGAGTGGAAGCAGGTCAACTTCATAGCCTGCCAGGATAAACCGCCCATCCGGAGGAATGAAGCTCAGTTCTCCTGGACGTTCCCTCCATTTAGCTAATCGGACGCAGGGGTGGAATACAGGAAGTTCCATCTTCCGTGCGATAGCATGCTGCCCCCCAGGGGCCGTGAGAGAGAGGATTAGATCCGGAACACCCGATACTTTGGCCGTAAACGCAATGGTACCCGACACCAAAGCGGAGAGTAGACGTCCAGAAGGGGCCATTGTAACCGTAAGCGATTCGACAATATCAACATATAGCTCATTTGAAGTATGTCGGACATTAGGACGTCTCCACGGAATGGCAGGCCCTTGCGCCACATTGGCCGACGTTAAAGATTGCCCTTTGAGACCGGAAGGCTGTCCCAGTATCGGAGTTGACGACCTAAAACCGCCACATACGTTAGCATCGAATAGTGCCAGCACTGCACAGAGAACCTGCGTACCCAGGCAAGCCAACGTTGCCTAACAACTTTCCCATCCACCCCGGCATTTCCACCACCTCCTGCAGAGCATTCAGCTCGGTATTGCACACGATGCCAGCATCGCACATTTCATGAAGCACTTGGGCCACCACATCGTAGTTGGCTTGCAGCTTTGTTGATATCAGTGGTGCTCCAACGAACTCTTCGAGTATATCGACGACGCGATGCAGGAACTCGAGCGCAAGGAGGGGTTCAGTATCGGTTTCGGAGAGGGCCAGAAAATGCAGGTTCGACTCGACGATAGAGAACACCGTTACTGGCGGTGATGCGTTCGGGAGGTATATCAGGGACGGGCGCGGAGCTGGATGAGCGAAATAGAGGGGTCGAATGACCGCCGCGGAGGGCGGACGAGAGCGATAGACCTGCTCGACAAGAGGTTGCCTAGAGGAATGAAGTTAGACCAAGATGCTGCAAACTGCGGGGAAATCCACCCACTTCTGCTCATCGTATATATAGAGAGCATCGATTCCCCCGCCCATGATGTCGACGGATCTCAGACTAGATCCTCAGAGACTGTTCAATCTAATCATAGCAACGTCGGCCCGAATATTATTGTCGGTCTGGTTGTATGAACTCATCGGCAATTCTGCCGCCGATCGCCGCCTTGGCTTTACTCTCGCGCATCGCTTGTTTGCATTTGCGAATCCCACTGACCGAACTTGTCTCCAGACCATGGCTTCCCCTCCTCCTAGGAAAGGTAGTGGCCGGGATATATACACTCCCGAACCGGCGCCCTTAACATCCGAAACAGGATTCGATGATTGCCTCTCCTGCAGACTCACCGGTGAGTGTACCTGTCGCCGAGCAGAAACTATATCTCCAGCGGAAGATCTGCTTTAGAGTCAGCTAATACTGATATGCTACTAGGCTCCGCTGCCTTCATCGGTCTCGGAGTGTACACCTACTATACCGGCATGAACAACCTGCAAAAGCGAGAAAACATCATCATGCAGAGCCCGACAAAATATAAGATGGGCTCTCGTCGACTGGGGATTGCTACGATGTCTGCAGCCCTAGTGGGCATGGGCGTTTATCGACTGATTAACTGAGGTATCCAAATTGCGCGGAGGGCGCGGAAAATGCCTCATATTGGGTGTTTCTAGTAAGCATGATGTATAGTAGTATTGTGATCAAGCCTCGTTCAAGATGAACTTCATAGGGTATCACCGTATGGGGTAAAAAGTCTATATAAATGATGTGTATAAACCAAATGTGTGAAAAGGAGGAATACAGGCGTACACGGGGTGCCAAAGAATAGAAATGGAACAGAAAAGAAAAATCAAATAACCACATGCAATACTCCTACTAGATGCTCCGAGAGAATCGAGATAACCGCTGCGTGACAATGACATATCGAGATTCGTCCTGAGATGAAATGCAGCCTCAGGTAAAGCGACCACGTTTGCCGCCTCCGAACAGATCTCGGTTATTGCCTATCCCAGATAAATCGAAGAAATCCGGGAACTGAAGCTTCCGTTTCGAGCCGATTCCCACCGGGGAGTCGCGAGCCGTCGTCCGAGGGCTCACACGAGACAGGTTTCCGTGTCGGTTTTGCTGACGGGAATTTCGCGGTAGAACAGACACGCTCACTGGTGTGTCGTTTTGCGGAGATGGCGACGAAGGATCCGAGTTCTGCATGTCCATATCTTGCTCTTGAACTTGAGGGAAGGCTGGCCCGGCGGAAAACGTGAAAATGGGAGGTCGATCGAGAGTTGCGGCTTCGGAAGCTTGAACTGCAGGCGTCGGTGGCGGTTGCGGCGCGGCAACTTGTTCTTCTCGGCTAGGGGGCGTAGACTTGGGGGCTTGTCGAGAGGCCTCGGGCTCAGAGGTTTCTTTGCGGGGCGCAGCTGGTGTAGCACTCCGGGTCCTCCTTTCTGTTTCATCGTCGTCGCTAGTATGACCCAGGCCATCGCTCCGCTCCGTAGCCCACTGCCGAACCCGCCAGCCTTCTCCGTCAGTCAGACCCAGGTTCTCCCTATCGAGAAAGTGTAGCAAGTCTTCAATGGCTTCTTGATAGCCCGCCTGCCGCGCTTGCGATTCCGCGTACACAGCATTCTTATAAAGATTGGTAACTGAGAGGGCGGCGGTCTTGAACTGCTGGAGGAGTTGCTCAGGTGGTGAGGACTTTGGTAAAGAGGTGTTCAGCGACCTCATCGAGTCCATGGCAAAATTTCAGCTGCTTTTTAGCAGCTGGCGTTCTCGATTTGGATCGCTCGTTTGTTATTTTACTGGGGAGTCAGGATTTGCTTCGTCGTCTCGGTACCAAAGTTTGGTGAATGAGGGGTGACGGTAGAGCTATGTAAGCAATGAAAGAGGCTCAATGAGGAGAGCAGTAGGAACCAATATGATAGACAAAGAAAAGGGTCTGATGAAGAGCAGACCGGTAGAACAAATAATGTCTCAGAAAAAAAGCCGCAGAGCGAGAGAGATGTCTGACCATGCAGGAGGATGAGAGCTTTCCAAGGTTCGGTTTTCTTTCTGCTGCCCTGCGACCCTTTGTCATGGTAACGTGACCCACCGCGGGGAAACTTGTCTTCCGCGGAAGATGACTCACTCCTTACGTAAACATGCAGCAGCGACCGCGCGTCTCTTTGGCCAATCAAAACGCGTCATTGGCGGGCCCCATCTCGAAATTCCGCCCTCTAGACTATTTGCCATCCCGGCGCGACTCTCCTTCAAGTGTTCTTTCATCCAACGCTCCTATCGTCGTCATTGGCACCTTGTTTAGACTGGGCGGCTTCTGGTCTCAACTCTCTTTGTTTGACTCCCTCTATCCAGGGTCTCACTTTATTGTCCAGATTTTGCAAACCCAAGTTTGGTCCTTATATGAAACTACATACTTCCATATCGCTTCTACTAGGGCACTGCACTGAGTATTCTCACTTCTGAGATTGAAACACAAATCATACTGTCGCGCACATCGCGCTGTCAACTTCCATGGCGCCTGCAGCTGCCCCAACTTCGGATCCGCCTTCCCAGGCAGATACGCCCATGACAGACGCAAACGAGGAGCTTGTGTCTGTGGATCCCGCGGACACGAAGATGACGGTATGTTCTGACAAATGCCCCCTCTTCGTCAAGAGCGGATATCGTGGGTTCATTTTTTACAATACGTTGCTAAGCTGCTCAAGGGTTATCAGGATACTCCGGATTACACGGTAACTAGTTCCAGTCAAGTTTCGACATTGCGCTACGTCGACTAATACAATGCTCACCAGGACTCGGATACCAATCCTAACACCACTGCTAGCAGTATTGCAGGCGATACTGTGCCGGTTGACGGTCGGAGGAAGAGATCTGAAGCTTTCCAGATGAGAAAAAGTGTGTTCGGTAAAAAGCACGGCCACTTGAATGAGAATAAGGTTGGACGAAACTTGCATTCGATCTGAAGTGAACCCCGTCTTATATGTGCTTTTCCACAGGATGACGATTCAATTCGAAGGTTCCGTTACCTTCTTGGGTTGACGGATCTTTTCCGCCATTTCATCGAAACGAACCCCAATCCCCGTATCAAAGAGATCATGGCCGAAATCGACCGACAAAACGCAGAGGAAGAGGCAAAATCCAAGCGAAAGGGCTCCTCGCGCTCGGGAGGCGCCAGCGGCGACCGGAGGCGACGAACAGAACAGGAAGAAGACGCCGAATTGCTGAAGGACGAAAAGAGCGGTGGTCACACTGGAACCATTTTTCGCGAATCTCCGCCTTTCGTCCACGGAGAAATGCGTGATTACCAGATTGCTGGACTGAACTGGCTTGTTTCCCTGCACGAAAATGGAATTTCAGGAATCTTGGCAGATGAGATGGGTCTAGGTAAAACCCTTCAGACAATCTCCTTCCTAGGATATCTCCGACACGTTTGCGATATCACCGGCCCTCATCTGGTCGCTGTTCCAAAATCTACGCTGGACAACTGGAAGCGAGAATTTCACAAATGGACTCCTGAGGTGAATGTGCTTGTTCTCCAGGGAGACAAAGAGGAGCGTCATAAGTTGATCAACGAGAGGCTCTTGGACGAGGATTTCGACGTTTGCATCACGAGCTACGAGATGGTTTTGCGGGAGAAAGCGCACCTCAAGAAATTCGCTTGGGAGTACATCATCATTGACGAAGCCCACCGGATCAAAAACGAAGAGTCGTCCCTTGCGCAGATCATCCGTGTTTTCAATTCCAGAAATCGTCTCCTGATTACGGGTACCCCTCTTCAGAATAACCTCCACGAACTGTGGGCCCTCCTCAATTTCCTGCTGCCAGATGTCTTCGGCGATTCGGAGGCGTTCGACCAGTGGTTCTCCAACCAGGATGCGGATCAGGACACCGTCGTACAGCAACTTCACCGTGTATTGCGGCCTTTCCTGCTTCGTCGTGTGAAGAGTGATGTGGAAAAGAGTTTGCTACCGAAGAAAGAAGTGAATCTCTATGTGCCGATGTCAGGTATGCAGGTGAAGTGGTACCAGAAGATCCTCGAGAAGGATATTGATGCCGTCAATGGAGCCGCTGGGAAACGAGAGTCCAAGACTCGGTTGCTGAACATCGTCATGCAACTTCGCAAATGCTGCAACCACCCTTACCTCTTCGAAGGCGCGGAGCCTGGCCCGCCTTACACTACCGATGAACATCTGGTAGACAACTCTGGCAAGATGGTCATTCTCGACAAGCTCCTTACTCGTATGCAAGCTCAAGACAGCAGGGTTCTCATTTTTTCTCAAATGAGTCGTGTCTTGGACATTCTGGAAGACTACTGCGTGTTCCGTGACTACAAGTACTGCCGTATTGACGGAACGACCGCTCATGAGGACCGTATTGCCGCCATTGATGAATATAACAAGCCTGGATCGGACAAGTTTATCTTCCTCCTGACCACGAGAGCCGGAGGCCTGGGTATCAACTTGACGACAGCGGACATTGTCGTTCTCTACGACAGTGATTGGAACCCCCAGGCTGATTTACAAGCAATGGATCGCGCTCACCGTATTGGTCAGACGAAGCAGGTTGTCGTTTATAGGTTCATCACAGAGTCTGCTATCGAAGAGAGGGTTCTGGAGCGTGCCGCCCAAAAGTTGCGATTGGATCAGCTCGTCATTCAACAGGGCCGTGCTCAGCAGCAAACCAAGAATGCGGCTTCTAAGGATGAGCTGCTCGGCATGATTCAGCATGGCGCCGCCAATATCTTCAGTAATAAAGGTTCCACGGGGACCCTGGCAGAAGGCAAGGCCATCTCGGATGATGATATCGATGCGATATTGCGCAAGGGTGAAGAGCGAACTGCGGAGCTCAATAAGAAGTACGAGAAACTGGGTATCGATGATCTGCAAAAGTTCAGTTCCGAAAGTGCATACGAGTGGAACGGTAAGGACTTCGCCGACAAGAAGAAGGATATTGGTATCAACTGGATCAACCCGGCCAAACGTGAGAGAAAGGAGCAGTTTTATTCCATCGACAAGTACTACCGCCAAGCTCTCGCTACCGGTGGCCGAACAGCGGATCCCAAACCCAAAGTTCCCCGGGCGCCGAAGCAGATTACCATTCATGACTGGCAGTTTTTCCCTCCCGGCCTTCAAGAACTGCAGGAGAAGGAGACGGCTTATTTTCACAAAGAAATCGGCTACAAAGCACCTCTCCCGGACGGACCGGAGGAAGAGCTTAGCGAGAGAGAAGCTGAACGCGATCTGGAACAACAGGAGATTGACAATGCGGTGCCATTGACGGAGCAGGAGCAGATCGAGAAGACCAGAATGTCAGACGAGGGTTTCTCGAACTGGAACCGTCGTGATTTCCAACAGTTCATCAACGGGTCTGCCAAGTTCGGACGCACCGACTACGTTGGTATTGCCACCGAAGTCGACAGCAAAACCCCAGAGGAGGTGGAGGAGTATGCAGAAGTCTTCTGGCAACGATATACTGAAATTCAGGACTACCCCAAATACCTGCGCGTCATCGAACAGGGTGAGGAGAAGCTCCGGAAGATGGGCCACCAGCGCAAGATGCTCCGGAAGAAGATGGAAATGTACCGTGTGCCGCTCCAGCAGTTGAAGATCAACTACACCGTTTCAACGACAAACAAGAAAGTCTACACCGAAGAGGAGGACCGTTTCCTTCTGGTGATGCTCGACCGGTACGGCGTGGACGGCGAAGGGTTATACGAGAAGATCCGCGATGAAATCCGCGAATCGCCCCTTTTCCGCTTTGACTGGTTCTTCCTCAGCCGGACGCCGGTTGAGATTGGCCGCCGCTGTACAACCTTGCTCAATACCGTCGCCAAGGAGTTTGAGAGCGACGGCAAAGCGAACGGCGATGCAAAAGGCCGCGCTCGCGATCGCGACGAGGAAGAAGCCGAGGAGGACGAGGCGCCAGTGAAGAAGAAGGCCAAGGGTGGTGCAGTTGTATGTTCCTTCCCCTCCCCCGCTCCCGTAACCCCCCTTCTAACGCAAGTCAAACAGAACAAGCAAGTCAAGGCCGTGAAAGGCAGCAAAGGAAACTCGGCTTCGACGTCCCGAGCCTCATCTGCCGCTCCTTCCAAGTCGCGAAGCCGAAAGAAGTGATTATCAGACTGGTGTGAAAGAGGTAGATATCCTGTACTACAGTGTGTGATTTTTGGCACAGTTCTGCTCGCTTGATTGTAGAAGAGGGCTTAATAGACTGTGGCCGGTTGGGAAATACTTGCTCTTGCTCTTGTACCTTTTTTCTTTTTTCATCTTTTTGTAGTGGTTAGGTATGTATAGGGTTTCGGCGTTGGCATAGATGCCGCTGGTTTCTTCGTCTTACATGATAATTGTTTATTATCTAAACCCTAGCTGAATAAAACAGAAAAGAATATCCTTTAAATCTCTGAAATAGAGTGGCTCGTTATTTTAAGTGGTGAGTGTCAGTAACTTTAAGCTGTAGATGGCGGCGTTAGACCTAGGTAACCAAGATTTTCCACAACTAGGTCCCGTAGTATCCATGACCGGCTTTTTTGTGCTAAACAGCTTGCAGTCTGCTCTTGGTCTCTGACCGAGCTTTGGAAAAGCTGATCCTGTCCGTCCGTCAGGGTTGCGCAGTCCTCACTCACCTCACTACCTTAGTCCCAACTGATTCAGGTTCAATCTACCTCATACCTACCAGACCCCATATCCAAGACAGCCAGCCATTTCTGCTCCGAGGATTGCTCCAAGAGGAACTGGGTTTGTTGACCATAGACAGCTCCGGCTCCAGCTATTACCTACTACCTAAGCAGGTTGATCACATCGCTTCTGCCCGCATATAGACCCAACAAAAGACCTCCTGATACACCATCTCCCGAAACCCTGGTACCGCCGCGCATGCATCCCTTAAAAAGTAGGTACAGCTATATTCACAGTGGCTCAACTGTAGAACTACCTAGGTATTTCTAAGAAATTATGCAGGTTATCCGTCTCTTTTTACCCTTATAACCAGACAGATATAGTTGTTTAATTTTATATTGATCTTCTTCCAAGGCTGTACATATACTATTTCTATATAGAGGATTAAATATACCTAAATCAGACAGACTATCATAAATCAATCCATGGTAAAACAAGCACGTAGATAACCTGCACCACACCAGGTAAGTCTACGTATTTTATGTATCATCTATCATTAAATCTCATGTGCGTCGAGTTTCGTCTGTCTCATGTACCTAAGCAATGGATACAAGCAGTCTCCTTCCTATATATTCCACACAAAAAGGCTATATGCATATATACATGCAAATACATCATCATACTATACTCCTTAAGTATCTACAGATATTTCATCCCCGTTCCCGTCCCCCCGTCTCAGCACGCCCCCCCGTCCCTGCCCAGCAAGATAACGGAGCAGACTCTCGCAGAGCCGGTCAAAGACCCATTCGGGCTCAGTCTGCTCCGCCAGCAGCGGGCTATCCTCGCCGATCCAATCCCAGTGCAGCAGCCCGTACTCGTCCTCGGTGAGGAGCATCTCGTCGGTTCCGTCCGGGATGGTGAAGCGGATCAGGAGAGCGAATGACGCCCATTCCTCGTAGCTGTACTTCTTGGCTTTGCCGGAGAGGGAATCCTTGGCTGTTTGCTGGATCGCTTGGGCGAGTTGCGCCGCGAGGTTGGGGTCTGATGGTGGGCGGTGGGGTTTGCGGGTGGGATCGTCTGGGGACGGTGATGGAGATGGGGATGGAGATTGAGGTATCCGTCGGGGTTGGTGGCCCTTTTCTTCTGGTTCGGGGGGCAGGGTTTGCTGTTTGGTGGATGTTTGGGGCTGTCCATTCTCGGATGGATGGGTGAGGTGGTGGCGAATCCACGTCGGGATACCGCTGTACTGTCCTGACTGCGGCAGGAGAGTCCATCTGGCGACGATATTGGTGGCATGGTTGTAGCCGTCCACGAGAGTGTCGCTCATCTTGGAGATGAGAGTGGTCATGGTGGGCACGGCCACGAGCGACCAGACGATGAAGAATGGGCGTCCTGCATTGGTCTCCGGGGTGAAGTCCCCGTAGCCGATTGTCAGAAGGCAGCAGAATCCAAAATACAGGGCGTCCGGATAGGTCCAGTTCTTCTCCAGCGCCCAAAAGACAGCCGCACCGCAGGTCAGGACGATGGTGAAGGCGAGAAGACTCATGAGGAGGCTGGACCACCGTCGGAAGCGCGCCGTCTGCGCCTGGATGGTCCGCATCGCGTTGAATCGGAGCCTCTCGTTTTCTTCCATCCGCGCCGGGAGCTGGGACTGGTTGCTGCTTTCTTCTCCCTCCCGGGAAAAGACACTGATTGTGCTGCGCAGCAGGGGCCGTCGGCGGGTATGTCGCCGCTGGTAATCAATCTCGGTCTGGGACTGCGACTGGGAGCGCTTTGCGACGGCCTTGCGTTTCCGTTCGATGTGGTTCATCACCACGTTGCCGCGGTGGATCTCCTGGGCGAATCGATGAATACTCGACACGACCAGACCGAGCATAACCATCCCGATTACTGCGTATGGAAAGATAAGGCCCCTCCCGACTGCATCCGAACTGGTGATATCGCCAAATCCCAATGTGAGAATGGTGACGTCGGAAAAATACAAGGCCTCTGAGAACGGAATCCCAATGACTCGCGAGAAGATGGCACCGCCGATAGCCAGCCATACAACCAATGCCAACGTCTGGAGAATCAGCGTCCGCTGATCATCCGTGAGAGCAAAGTTCTGTGGGTAATGGCCGAGGAAATAACCGAGCATGTTGACCATCAACATGGCAGAGAGAAGGAAATAGAGGACGGCCGATATGACTGCGCTCCAGTATGCCTGGGAGTAGACCTGGTCCGGAGGGGTAGGGCTGTGATAGACATGCAAGGCTGCCGTCAACCCGATCAACTGATGTGGTCCTGTTAACCCCGGACGGGAGTCCCAGAAAGAAAAGGGATCTTACAATCGCCGTGGACAAGAGCCACAGGGAAATCGACACGGGCAAAGCAATGATATACCGCACTTTGCGCGTGAAATTGCAAAGGAGGAAGAAATTTCCAACCAGGCCACACGCAAGCGAGGTGGCATTGAGAGCAATAGACCTATTTACCCAGCATTAGCTGATTATCTACTACCCTTTTCTTTTCCTTTTTAAAAAAAAAAAAAAAAAAAAAAAAAAAAAAAAAAAAAAAAAAAAAAAAAAAAAAGAAATTTACTCGCCATCTGGGATCTGCATAGCCTACTTCTACCGTCGTCCCATCTACACCTGTCTCGGCCCAACGGATATTGTTCCGCCATGGACTCACCAACGCAGCGATGGACATGAGATTGGCGAGAGGACCCGTCGCAGCAGCTATCAGGGGAATCGCAGTCGACGCGAACCACCAGTCCTGCGGTTCGTCGTCGTCCGGCGGCCGCATGGAGAACTGGCATCGGACTTGATCCCAGAGCGACTGCGACTCCGTGCTGCTGAAGTTATCGCTGCTGGCGGCGTTCATGGGCGGTTCGGCACCATTTCTGGCTTGGACAATGCCCTGCTGACGGGGGGTAGTGTAATTATGGATGGGAGTAAAAAATAAATAAATAAATAAATAGGAAATAAGGAATAAGAAATAAGAGCACGGTAAGATATGGATGTAGCTAGATAGGCTTGGTTATGATAGTTGCCTTGGTGTTGAACTACGGTACGTACGGTAGCCGAATAATTTACTAAGCAGCACTAAGCGGCTTCAGGTTCCGAAACCAATTTCCAAGTGAAGCTTAGTCAGTTTATTTGTGCTTGTCCTGAGTGGAGAATGATAGTAATATAGAGCTAAGAGCAGTTCCTGTGTATTGGTAGAAGGGAGAGTCTTGGTTGGAAGTGGCGGGATATATATTGCCTCTCATATACATGTAAGTAGTGGGGATACAGACAGACATTATTATACACACATATTTTACAGTTGTGATAATCTACTTAATCTCTGACCCCAACCCCCTAATGCCCACAACCTCATGATCCGCAAGCCTGACGCCAAACCACCTCTCCAAAGCCCGGACCCTATCCTCCTCCCTCTCCAGCCTCTGCACCACCTCCGACCCCCCCATCGCCTTTCTCCTCTTCACCTCCCCGCCCGCAAGAACATACAACCCCTGCAGCTCCTCGCCCCGCTCATCCAAAAAGTGCTTGACGCAGACCACCATCTGCGTAAACCAGGAACTGGGCATCTGGCTCGTGTAGAAGTTCATGATCGCAAAGTCCTGCGGCAGCGACTCTGTCTCCGAGAACGCATACAGCGGCACCCAGTGACTCTCGGGGTGGAAGCGGATCTGGTAGATCCAGAATCGCTGGCTTTGGTCCACTGCCTCGGGGAGGGGTTCCCTTGCTAGACGCATCTGGGTGGGCGGGATAGAGGTTGAGATTGCGCTTTCTTCTAGCGGTAGTGGGTGGGTTGGGTTGTTGCTGCCGAAGCCCACGTCGACCATGTACTTTTTATTGTGGATTGTCGTGATGATGACCATGTGGGATCTGGATTTGTTAATCCTACTTTTCCATATACAGAAGAATATTGTTAGACTTACAAAGCGCTATAGCGGACATCCGGCCCGGCATTCTTGGGGTCGTTGGCCGCGCTCGACACCCGCCCTGCAGCCGGGTAGGCCTGGTAGCCGAGGGATCGGAGGACGCCGAAGAGCAGGTTGGTGTTCTCCATGCAGTAGCCGTCCAGGCGGCGGAGGACGAGTTTTTCAAAGACGGCGGACGGATGGGTGGAGATGCTGTGGTGCTGGGAGTAGTGGATTGCGGTGTTTCCCCAGGGGATGGAGCCTAGGTGATGGCGTTGGAGGATGGAGAGCGTGGCGAGGGGGTCATTTTCAATGGATTTTTGGAGGTGCTGGAGACGGGTGGTTTCTGTCTCTGGATGGGGAGGGTAGTTGATGCGTTCGAGGTAGGCTTCTACTTGGGCGGCGGTGTAGGTGGACATGGTTGAGAATATCAAGGTCGCGTAGGTTGGAGGAGATATGCGGAGACTGGAGACTGGAGGCTTTTAAGTCTACCAAAGGTTGGAATTTGGGGTATACCTAGGTACAATATTATTTGTACGGAAATTCCTAAGTTCCATGTGTTCAACCTTAGTTAGGGCCCAGATCTCTGTGGAGCCCTGGTCTGACCCAAACATACTCCGTGGTTATCCACACAGGGCATTGGGATACAATATAATTAAGGCTAGGTGTACACTCTGAATAGCCGAAATAGGCAACGTTGCTGGAGAACTGGTGTATAATCGCATGGGGCTATAAAATTTATACAAGTCTGGAGGCAAACCGGTGCCAAATCTGGGATGGTAAGCTTACCTCCCACTGATACTAGGCAAACCTCTGGATCAGCCCGGGCCAGGTCCCTACCCCCCATCAAGGCAAGTCACTCGAGACTTTTTGTAGTACATCTTCGGAGACAAACAGATCGGCCTTATCTGATTTTCCAAGAGACTGAAGAGCGCCAGAGAGTGGAAAGGAAAAGAATAGTTACACTAATTATGTGATGGGTTAACCGGTCTGTTCTGTAACCTCTTTGTAGTGCATGTTGGTTCATATTGAATATGACCATTCAGATCAGACTGAATGTTCGATTATCAGAGTCAAAAGCAGAAGAGAATGAGTCTAAGGAATCGCTTTCATTCCATATATTGTCAGAAGCACCCCCCGCATTCTCACCAATTACATGGTCAGTTGTCCTCATCACAATCATCTTCTAGTGGTACCCCTGGTCCTACAAATAAATCCATCGTCACCGTAAACCTCCTCTCGTTGTGGTGACCAGCAGAGTCACAAGCCACCTCCAGCTTCGGCATTCCAGGGACCCATGACCGCCATCCATTCGTATATCGACCGGTCACCCTTCCTGCGGTTTGCCACCTTACATCTGGAAATGAGCTCCTGAAACGAGCCTAGGCGAGGCGGGATGAGAAAATGCTGACTACAGCGAGATTAGTACAGTAGGGTTTGTTAGGTAAGGTAGTAAACTAGATCGAGTACAGTAGTACGGCATAAGATCGATCCATTTATATAGATCTGACCTAATCTGGAGATCCGTGTGTAATCAACTATAGAGGCGAATTCTGATTGGCCGATCTCAAATCCGCAGTCGATCGGGGCCAATATCTGTACCGGGACCCTGATGACATGCAGCAGTTCTAATAATAATGTATGACGGGACTGAGGACCTGAGTCCGTACAGCAGCTGCAATCCGAAACATCTACTTTATTTTGGCGGTGCTTTAGGTAGTGATTGCACCACAAATTAACAGTGATTGGCATGTAAAGTAACCTCTAGACTTGTGCCTCTGATGAAAGTGTTCACTTGGCTTAATATTTAATTAAGAACAACCATGGAACCGGGGATTCGTGTCTCAGTAGTACACCGCGGCAGACTCCACCAACTTGTCGAAATAAGCAATCCTGCAAGATCTATAGCCATGCTTATTCTATAAAACCAGCAAGAGACCTATTCGCTTCAAGTGTCTTCACCTCAACCCGGTCCCTGGAGGTCAGGGTTCGCAACAGCAAGGGATCACTATCACTGTGTATTCTTTAGTGTGCCCTAGTTAGGCGAGCTTCCCCGACAACTCAACTTGGAAGGGGCCTGAGCGGGCCCAATCACGGGCATGAATACAACAGTGGAACATCTCAACAGCATTAGGTAAGGGACTGAAGATGTTGAGGTCGTTTGCTCATGACGCATTGCAAACCTGTACAGGGGGTTTTGCGTGGCACTGGAAGTCAGCAGCTGCCGTGACAAGCCACGGTCATGGTTGACAGTGCAGACTGATAACAGCATTAGTACTTCACAGAAAACGGAATCTAGGCGCGAATCGACGCGAGAACTCCACTTCTGCCACATAGTCGACAACATCACGGCTGCTGAAGCCTCCTGCTGTCGAGAGCTGACATCCAGATATACGTGCAACATGCAGGACGGGGAAAGTCCCGAGGATTTCTGGACAAGGAGCTTGCGGGACTTTGCTACTGTGTCTGATAGGCAATTCCCGGCCTTAGCCTGTGAACGCGTAGTGGCGGCCGCACCAGGGACGGTTTCCGCACTCTCGCGAACACTTACCCTGGCTGTGCCTTGGAAACGACTCGAGGATGCCGCATTACAAATCCCCCTACAATCAGTGGCATCAATATTCCGTGCGGCCTTTGCACAAATCCTGGCTGAATATCTCGAATCCGACAGGGTAATCTTGGGAGAGTTGCGCTCCAACGGCGGAGACTTAACAAAATATGAACAGTTGACTCTGGTTCCAGTTATCCTGCCTGCCGAAATCACCACCCGGACTCTAGCGTCACAAGTCGACAGCTTCGTTACCACCGCAGCAACGATAGATGATGCATTGCCCCCGAACCTGCTGCGGGAACTCCTCCAATGCACCACGTCCAAAGCCCCATACAACGCCCTCTTCGTATACGCCAAAGATGCTGCCTCCACCGACTTGGCGGAAAAGACGCGAGATCTCTCCGAAGCTGGTGTTGCACTACAAGTCCTGCCGGAAAAGGATGGCCTGGTGTCGTGCACGCTTTTCGTCAGAGAGGACCTGATGGACATACCTCACGTCGAGCTCTTCCTGCAACAAATTGACGCCCTAATCTCGACGATGGTTTCTCGCCCGACCGAGCCAATGCAGAACCTCGCACAGTTCTTTCCAGAACATCTCCTGTCCACCCATACACCTGTGGTCTCCAGACAACTCAGAAATGCCTTTCACCTTGCCCCAACACACTGGGTCGACTATTGGGCGCAGTCCAAACCCTCATGGCCAGCCTTGGAGACCATAGAGTCACTCGACCCGCCTGAACCAGTGACGAGAAGATGGACATACGGGGAACTCGCGGAGACATCGAATCGGATATGTACGTGGCTCGCTCGACGAGGCTGGCGCAATCGCGTTATTGCAGTGTGTCTGGGTCGCTCCTTCATGGCTTTCGCGCTTGTCCTAGGTATATGGAAAAGTGGGAATTGTTACGTTCCTATCGCGGAGGACCTTCCGGAGGCGCGAAGGGTGTTTCTTCTCAGCGACAGTGGTGCCGTTGCTTTGTTTACACAGGACGATCTTGTAGCAGACCTTCACCCTCCCGAAGGGTGCACGGTGTTCAATATCGACGATGATCACCTTGTTGAGGAGATTGAGGATATGCATGAGACATCGGCGGTTGAAGCAGACGAAACCGACCACTGCTACCTTCTCTACACTTCAGGGTCAACTGGGTTACCTAAAGGTGTTCTTGTTGGTCGGGGGAACCTATCCGCCTTCACAGAAGCCCTGTCGGAGTATATCTGTCGCGACGTGCCTGATACCCTCCGTCTTGGGGGCCAAGGTGCCTATATCGCGCACGCCAGTCGCGCTTTCGATGTGCATGTTGGCGAGATGGTGCTGGCCTGGCGACATGGGCTGCGCTTGGTTACAGCGCCCCGAACGGTCATCTTGGATAACCTGCGTCAGGTACTTCGACTTTTCAGGATCACCCATGCTGGATTTGTGCCTTCACTTCTTGAGCAAGCTGCTCTTTGCGCCGAGGATCTGCCGGATTTGAGATTCCTCGCGGTTGGCGGCGAGAAGATCTCGGAGACCATCATAGAGCGGTTTGTTGGGAAGCCAAACCTTGTGCTCGTGAACGCATACGGTCCCACAGAAGTGACAATCGGAATGACAATCCACACTGTGACGCCGAAATCGACCGTACGCAATATTGGAAGGGCAATAGGCAACAGCACAATCCACGTCTTGGAGCCAGATTCCACAAGGTACGTGAAACGCGGACAAGCTGGCGAGCTTTGCGTGACTGGCGATCTCGTCGCGAACGGTTACCATCGACGGCCAGATGCCAAGGGTTTTACTGATTTCCACGGCCAGCGCATGTACCGTACGGGAGATATTGTGCGGCTGATGGCGAACGACTGCGTTGAGTACCTAGGCCGGCGAGACAGTCAGGCCAAGGTCCGGGGCCAGCGCCTGGAGCTCGAGGAGGTATCCATTGCAGTTCGTCGGTGCGCAGAGCGCTCCGTCAATGTCGCCTCCATGATCACGCCTTCACCGGTCACAAAGCGGCCGCAGCTGGTGACCTTCATCAGTCCTTCGGGTGGTCGCCCAGAGGGCCTTGCCACCAAGCTGGAGTTTCTTAGGACTGAATACCAGCAATGGGTTCCTGAAATTCTCGAGCGATGCCGGGAGCGGTTGCCTGTGTATATGGTCCCTAGCGTATTGCTCATTGTTAATTTCATACCCATGCAGATATCTGGGAAAACGGACAATCGCCGTCTGGTGGCCCTTTATGAGAGTATTCCAGCTGCGGATCTGTTGCTGGAGGCGCCGGCACTAACACCCAATAACACTCTGCACCAGCCAGATACAGAAGCTGAGGCTTTGACGAGGGATGAGGAACAAGTGCTTGATATTCTCTGCTCTTTACTATCGCTAGGCCGCAATACGATCACCAAAACGACCAACTTCTTCCAGTTAGGCATCGACAGTCTTGGTTCCGTGAGCCTAGCCGCTAGGATACGAGAGTCAGGGTATGTGTGCTCAGCAGCCGATATTCTAACAAATCCGACACTGGCAAAACTGGCAGCATTGCTGCGATCTCGCCGAGGCCAGGATGGACATGAACACTTTGATTCAGAGGAACGAGCGGTGGCAGCCTCGCAGCAGCTGGGTCGTCTTGACAGGTCATTCCGAGGAGTGGACAAAGCCATTGCGAACTCCTCCATTGCTGTCGTGTGGCCTTGTATCCCATTACAAGAGAGCCTGGTTTCCAGTTCTATGGGCAATCCGACTCCACTATACGTCATGCACATCATGTTCCGACTGGGACCAAATGTTTTGCTGGGAGCTCTTAAGGCAGGCTTCGAGGATCTGATACACGAAACTGAGATATTGCGGACATGTTTCGCCGTTTCTGACGACAGAATAGTACAAGTTGTGCTGAAGCCGCGGGCTGTGAAGACGCCTTGGGAGCAAGTTGCTATTTCGGACGAAAAGGAGGCCCGAGTTTATTTCAGCAAGGCCCAGGTGCGAGTTGCAGCAAGTATTGTCAACAATATCGAAAGTAAACCGCCATTACGAATCATCGCAGCTTCTTCTACCGCCGACAATGTTCCCGGGTGGCTGATGTTGTCTGTTCACCATTCGATATTCGACGGTGCCAGCATTCAACTCTTCCTCGACCGGCTTTACCACCATTACACTGGAAACACTCCCATCCAAGTCATCGATCATGCGCCACTCTACGGAAGATTTGTATCAGGCCCTGAAAAGGGGGCAGAGGAGTTCTGGTCCGACTACTTGTCCAACTTTGCCCCAAGCATTGTCAAAACCAACAGCGCCGACGGCGGTTCATATGACATTTTGACTCCAGAATCGCCATTCAAACTTTCTAGACTCGCCATTCAAACTTTCTAGACTCGCCATTCAAACTTTCTAGACTCGCCACACGTGCGTCGGAACTCTGCACTACATCATCGATGGTGTTGGAGACCATTTGGGGAGTGGCGTTGGCAAGGTTACTCGGCCAGGCGGATGTGCTATTTGGCCGGGTTATGAACGGGCGCGGTATCCCCGTCCAGTCGGTTGAGAGAATGCTTGTTCCTCTCGTCACCACTGTGCCTGGTCGACTGCAACTGCCGTCAATGTCAAGGAGCCTGGTTGAACTGATCCAGGGTTATAGTCGGGCTGCCCTTGGCTCATCGCGGTATCAACATACTCCTCCACGGACCATCCAGAGATATGCCAGAGCGTCGGGTCCTCTGTATAACTCGATGATCTCCTATATAGCCACCGGCCCTCTGTCACCTGCAGATGCTTTTCTGGTAGAGGTGGACACTGTGATGCCGGCAGATTACCCCCTTGCTCTCGAAATAAGAGCGGACTCCCGGTCGGATACAGTCACCTTACGGTTGAGAGTGTCCAGCGACCCCGACACGGTCGAGAAAGGTCGGAAAATTATTGACACAATCACTGATATTCTTCGAGCGTTACTGGATGGCAAAGATGTCCTGATTGATAATTCCGGGTTGTCTCAGAGACAGGAAAGAAACTCGCAAAAATGGGACGAAGGCCAGTGGTCTGAAAGCGAAAGGGAGACAAGAAAGATACTATCTGATATCACGACAATCCCCGAGACCAACATTTCGAAAAATATCTCGTTTTTCGCGATTGGTGTTGATTCCGTTATTGCCATCCGGTTAGCTCGCCGCCTGCAGGAGCAAGGCCTCAGGGCAACATCCAGCGACATCATGCGGTACCCATCCATTGGCGCTCTCCATCACCATTTAGAACTTGACAAACCTGAGCTTGACAAACCGGGGCCATCTGTGACACTTCAGCCCGAAGAGGCAGATGCAGACCTCAGCTTGGATGTCGACTTGTTCGATCCTGAAGACTACATCGTGAAGACATACCCCTGCACGCCCTTACAGAGCGCCATGATTGGCCACTGTCTGGCTTCTTCTGGTAAAGGATACGTTCACCATCATGCGGTGGAGCTGGACTCTGCAGTCGACCTTAAACGACTAGAAAGTGCCTGGCAAGACATTACTGAAAGAGCTGATATCCTGCGAACATCATTCCATCGAACCCCCAAAAGTAGCACATTCCAGGCTGCAGTTCACGCGTCTTCTGTCATCCAGTGGTCACACCAAACTGCCGTGATATCGCTCCCTCAGGCCATTGAAACAATATTGCAGCAAGTGGCGTACCCTACTATGGAGTGCTTCCGGCGACCTCCGTGGCAAGTCACGATCTTGAGTGGAGTGTCGCAGCGCGTCTTGATTCTTTCAATGCATCACTCCCTCTATGACGGCTTTTCGCTGCGGCAACTTTTTGACTCAATCGAGAAGCTTTATTGTGGCGAGCCAAGTCCAGTATCTTCATTCGCACCGGTTGCATGCAAGATCGCATGTACTCAGGAATCGTCCGTTCGCTTCTGGGCCGAGACGGTGAAGGGCTACCGTCACCCAGGTCTTCCGGCATCCCAACACTCTCGAGAAGTTAACGCGGTGTATCTGGCGGAAACCAAAGTCCAGATCCCGATGTCTACGCTGCAAGCCCAATGTAACGCACTGGAGGTCACTCCGCAGACCGTTGCCCTGCTTGCTTTTGGCCGGTCCTTAGCAACCCTATTCGGCCAGCGGGATGTGGTTTTTGGCCTGGTGGTCTCTGGTCGGGGACAACTCGATGACGCCGCAGCACCAGTGATTGGCCCACTGTTCAACACCGTTCCAATGCGCATCAGACTGCAGTCAACCAGTGAGACAACCCGGTCCGTCTTGCGGCGCATCCAGCGCTTCACTGCGGACGCACAGCCCTTTCAGCATGCACCACTTCGCCTGATCCAAAGAGCCTGGCGCTCTGAAACCCAGAATACCAGCCCGGGGCTGTTCGACGCCATCTTCAGCTTCAACAAGCAGGACACTCCAGGTCAAAAGTCTATCTTCCAGCCGTACATATCGGACCGTGTGCCAGACATCGCCCATTACCCACTCAATATCGAATTCGAGCAGGCGCCAGGCGGTCTTGTCATCAGGACCTCTTGTCGTGGCTTACTCGGGAGCCACGATGCCCTTAGTGAGTGGCTAAAGTCCTTGGCGCGAGGTATCGAGAACACTGTCAACTATCCCGACGCTCAAGCGGCGGGTTTCCCTGCGAAGCTGAGTGACCTGCCTCTATCTGCGAGTCCTCCGCAAGTACATCGAGGCAAGAGGAATGGCATGTCTGCTCCGAGGAGCGAGCTGGCCGTCGTAAAAGATGTGATAGCAGCTGTGGCCCAGCTGCCCCTTGCGAAGCTCCACGAAAATACCAGCATCTTTGCGCTTGGTGTTGACTCCATTCTGGCGATCGATATTAGTGCAAAGTGCCGATCTGCGGGTATCAACCTGGCTGTCAGTGACATCTTACGAGGGATGACGATCGAAGGCATTGCTATGATTGCGGCTGAGAAGCAAGTGGAATCCACAGATGTTACAACTGGCTCGCCCACCCCCGTGTCCAGCGTGGCCGGAGAGCATCTCGACGCACTTGCGATACTGTCCCTGTCGGAGGAGGATGTTGAATCAGTCTCTCCTTGCCTCAGTGGTCAGTTGTTCTACATCTCGTCTTGGCTTCGTAGCCAGCGACAACTATGGGAATATACCTTTGCCTTTCGCAGTGTCCGCCGACTCGACCCAGATCGACTTCGGCGCGCGTGGTTGGAACTCCAACGAAGACACGACGCTCTTCGCACTTCGTTCGCGGCTGTGTCTGCGGATGAAGTCGTGCAAGTGGTGTATAAGCCATCCAAAGCAAACAGCGAGCTGGTGGTGGTGTTGAATGATCATCCTGCCGACCAGGCTCAACACGTTGTGGAAGGCCTTGTTCATGACATCGCAGCTCGCCCATCTGATCTCTTCAATCCCCCTGTTCGCCTCCACCTTGTGCGCCACAAGGACATTGATACGGTTCTGCTTACGTTGCAGCATGCCCTATACGACGCCTGGACAATCCAGATTTTATTGCAAGACCTCGAGTCGTTATACCTGAACAAGCCCCTCCCCGCCCCAGGCAGCTTCTCTTCCTTTGTCCAGCACGTTCAGCAAATATCCGATTCCAAAGAACACTTGGAGACTTACTGGAGGCCAAAACTTGCCAGCAGTCAACCTACACTCTTAGGGTCAAACACGTTTGAGAAAGAACCTTCCCCTGAGCTTTGTTCGTCCCAACGTGTATATTCCCAACAAGTGACCGAACTCGAAATCAGGAGCCGCCAGATGGGCATCACACTTCCCTCCGTGCTACTCCTCGCAGCCGGCCGCACCCTGGCTCGCACAGCAAATGTTACCCACCCGACGTTCGGTCTCTTCCAATCTGGCCGATCGAGCGACTACCCAGACATACTGAACACGGCCGGTCCAACCGTAAACATGTTACCGCTTGTCATCACTGATGCTCTGGCCCCGCTCCCTCACCCAGAAGAAGCCTGCGCGGCGATCCAGCGCGATCTGAGCAAACGGGCTCTTTACGACCAGACGAATCTCCAAGCTCTCCGACGGGCGATGAAAGAACACGGAACCGACCTGCTGTTCAACGTGATCCTTAATATCATCCTCGCGAAACCACGCAAGGATCCTCCTTCTGATGGCCTTGACGATTCAGCGAATTCCATTTTCGACCCGTTGCCACTCTCCACTTCAGACTGGATCTCTGCAGAACAGTCGTCGTCGAATGGGAAGACCTCGGTCGATGCCTGGGACTACTGCTCATGGCTCCCGTGTGAACGGAACGTGTACCTGGAAGTTGGCTATGATAGGGCGACGGATGCTCTGTATTGGAGGGTGGACTATACCTTGGGTACATTGTCACGGGACGAGGCGGAGGAGCTGTTACGGAGTGTTGAAGGCGAACTTGATTATGTATTGGGATGTGCTGGGTAGAATCTATAGTTATTCCATCAATCCAAGAAAGTGTGAAAGTGTTCCTGTTATATATATATCTATATGTATGTAGGACGCATCTGCAAAGTATGTTTATTATACTGCTGAAGAATGTGCTGCTTGATTCTGAGCACTTGCAGAACTCGTGCAAAAAAGACACATGGTGAGACGCTTGGGCAATGATTAAAAGTTGGGAATGATTATTAGAGGAGGAAATGCAGCTGACGGTTTATATAGGTCGGATTAGTCTACTGGTGTCTACTAGTAGTTGTAATCTTCATTAGCAGCTAACAATAATCCCTGACCCATGTAGATATGTACATGTCTCACGTGACCTTATAGAGTGCAACAAAATTCCATCATATTCATGGAGAAATAATGATGCTCAGCAATGCTGACCAAACAAGCAGTTCTTGCGAGCAATGCTCCATTGATGCGTACCAGCCAACTAGAGCAGATCTTCGTCCGAGACTCCGAGGAGCCTGGCGCCCTGGAGCAGGACCCATATTAAGTTATTAACCCAATAGTGGACCCCTACAACAACCGCGGTTAAGTTTTGAGGGGAAAGCAAAGCTTCACCTGCATGTGTCACCCGCATAAAGGTCCCTCGATTTCTTGTCTCCTCCCTGTCGTCTCTCACCACCAACTCATTGATCCATCGACTCACCATGGGCACCACAGACATCCCCGAGCTCCAGTACACCCCGATCGAAGAGATCCAGGAACGGGTCGCCCGCCTGAAGCGGACCTTCTTGGAGCACAAGACTCGCGACGTCGAGTTTCGCCTCGTCCAGCTCCGGAAGCTCTACTGGGCGTAAGACTTTTTCGCATCCCCCTGGTCACATTTCCACTGACTGATGCATTCTTCCTACAGCATCAAGGACCACGAGCAACAGATCGCCGAAGCCCTCCGACTCGACCTGAACAAGCCGCGTTTCGAATCCGAAGTCGCCGAGACCATCTGGTTGGAGAATGACATTGTCTTCATCTCCAAGAACCTCCACAAATGGGTCAAGGACGAGAAGGCCGAGGACATCGACCTGACCTTCAAGTTCATGAACCCCAAGATCCGCAAGGATCCGCTCGGCACCGTTCTGGTCATCGGGTGCGATACACACTCTATCCAACATACATAGTTGGCGTTCTCTTCTGACTCGCTCAGTGCCTTTAACTTCCCCTTCCAGTTAACCCTCGGTCCGGTCCTCGGTGCCATCGCCGCTGGAAACACGGTCGTCATCAAGCCTAGCGAGAATGCCCCCAGAAGTGCGGTGGTCATGCAACAGATTGTCGAGTCTGCGCTCGACCCCTCATGCTACACTATCATCCAGGGAGGCGTCCCCGAGACCCAGGCGCTGCTGGCGGAACGCTGGGATAAGATCTTCTTTACAGGAGGCGCCACCGTCGGACGGCTCATCGCCAAGGCAGCTGCTCCGCACCTGACGCCCGTTGTGCTCGAGCTCGGTGGTATCAACCCGGCCATCGTCACCAAGTCCGCAAATCCCAGACTCGTCGCGCGACGCATGCTGTGGGGTAAGCTCATGAACGCAGGACAGGTCTGCACCTCGCAGAACTACCTCCTGGTTGACCGGTCTCTCGTGCCTGCTGTGGTCGAGGAGTTCAAGAAGGCCTACAAGGAGTTCTATCCCCGAGGAGCCAAAGCCTCTCCGGATTACGCGCGCATTGTCAACGAGGGCGCCTTCCGCCGTCTCAAGGCGATGATTGACAACTCCAAGGGCCAGATCCTCATGGGCGGCACCATGGATGAGAAGGACCTCTTCATCGAACCCACGCTGGTCCAGGTCGAGTCTCCCGACGACTCCATGATCGTGCAGGAGAGCTTTGGTCCTCTGATCCCCATCCTCCCGGTTGACAACCTCGATGAGGCCGTCAGTATCGCCAATGGCGTCCAAAGCACGCCTCTCGGTCTCTACCCGTTCGGTTCGAAAGCCGACACTGATAAAAGTACCCCCCCCCCCCACCAAAAACATATGCCGTAGGTAATTCAATAGACTAAGCTAACCCGCGCAGTCCTCTCTATGACCCGTTCCGGTGGCGTGTCGGTCAACGACGCGGCCCTGCACATTCCCACCCTGCCCTTCGGCGGCGTTGGCGAAAGTGGCTACGGAGCGTACCGTGGCCGCACCAGCTTCGACGTCTTCGTTCACCGTCGACCCGTCACCTCCAGCCCGGGGTGGCTCGAGTCACTCCTTGCCATTCGATACCCGCCGTATGCGGGCAAGCTGGCCAAATTCAAGTCGGCCAGTGCGCAAAAGCCGGACTTTGATAGATCCGGTCGCAAGGTCCGCCTGGGCTGGCTGCGCTGCCTCTTTACCCTTGGTGGGGGGTCCGCGAAAGCCGGCGCAGGCCGGGCGGCCATTCTCGCTGCTGGTGAGTCCCGGACCAAGCTTTGATTTCTTCTTTCCTTTGGTACTTTTACGATTGCAATTTTGCATATACATATACCCTTTAATGCTTGGAGAGTTTAATTTTTTTTTTTTTTTTTTTTTTTTTTTTGTCTGCTGTGTTTTGGATATTTTCGCTGAATGAATACTTACAATTTGGGTCTTTCCTCAGTGGCCTATCTCGTCATGAAGATCCTCGAACGACGGGCGTCGAAGCTTTAGATACCAATTTGGATGATTCGTGTAGTTTTAGTTAATTTACTATTCTCTGTTCAGCTGGCTGTTCTTGAATCTAGTCCTGTGCCTAGCTTAATCTATGTCAATTTCAGAAGTAGTAGAGTTATTCTTATATTCAGCAGGAGTCTTCTGGGAGTGAGAGACTGTCTGCGTGTCTCTGAAACTGCCATCCCCTGTTTTCTGATAAAACTGCGCAACTACCTGGGTATTTCCAGCCCTGGGCATTCCCTGTTGCCTACCTAGGGTGCAACTTATTCTCCTCTGCTAAATGCCTCTCACTCACTTACACCCTTGAATTTATTATGTTGAGCGTACTCGACCCGGGTTGAACTATGCATGAAATGATCAGATTCTTTCATATGATAAGAGAAACTAAAGAAAAAGCTGATAAAGACTGGTACTGTTGAGGAAGGGGACATTCAGCTTCATCCCTCATTTCCAGCTTTTAGAAATAGATATATACCTATCTCTACCTGCTGCATTACCAAAAAAACCGAGTTCTATTCTACTTCTTCTATTTTATCGTCATTAAAAGTACTTTACTATGCTTTGCTACCTACTTAAGGTACCTTAGGTAAGGTACGTATATGGAAGCTATATCGGTACGTACCCGACATATAGTGTACAACGCACACCTACCTCACTTTCCTTACCCCCGTCCTAAAAGTCCACTGTCAAGGTCCCCAGGACAAATATTTCAGCTAGTGATAGGATAGTTGATGCAGTGGTTGGGTTGAAGGGAGAATGTCGTTTCTTCTACTTTATCTAACGAATTGTTAATTGTTAATTGTTGGTGTCTAAGGACTCTCTATCTGGCGGTTTATATACCTTATATGGATATCAAAGCTAACAGGCCCGTGTTGTACAATGATGTATCTCAAATAAGAGCCTCAGTTTTCGATTGGATCTATCCATTAGGTTGGATTTCATACTCTCCCACCTAAGCACGTAAGTGAGTATATGTGTTCATTGCGAAAGTGTCAACCCGACTTATTATTTCTCATTTGAATGTCGTAGCCGGTGACCCTCCCAATGCAGAAACACTGTCGGGAAGAAACTAGCTCCCATGATCAAGGCCGTCACGATACCAGAGCTCTTTGCGATGCCTACGCTCTCGAACATGGACGGGAACCTGTGTCATCAGCCCAGTCAGCAAGTTCTAAAGGACATTGCTAGGTAGAAGAATGACCTTCAAGGTTACCAAGTAGGTAGGGGGAAGGGGGAAAGGGGGGGGGCATACCAAAACGGCCCAATGAATCCCCAGGTCGACCTCACAAAGTTGATAAACACACCCACGCTCCCCGCATCGCTCGGATAGCTATCAACCGCATAAGTAGTAAGAACGGTCGTGACGACCTGATTCCCAAACGCCGCAATTCCCGTGCCAATAACCGGCGAGACGACCCAGCGGCCTTGCGTCGCCTGCTCGGTACAGACAAGAAACACCACCATGCCGGCAATCGTCACCAGGAAGCCCAGGTAGCTGAGCCACAGCCGGAATTCCGGCGGGGGCCTGGTGTTGATCGTGCGGGTGCGCATCCTCATCCAGAGATCGGATAGGTATCCGCCCATTTGCTCGCCGAGGAGGGAGCCGACGATCAGGCCGAGGAATTGGAGGCCGAGCTGTTCGGCGTTCAGGGCGAATTTGTGCTGGAGGAGTTGTGGGACTTCGACGGAGTTGAGGACGGAGGCGAACAGGAAGACCATGCTGTAGGCGATTGCGGCGAGGAGGACGGGGATGTTGGTGAAGAGGGCGAGCGGTCGGAGGAATTCGGAGGCTGTGAAGGGGGTTGGGTCGATGCGGGTGAGGGTCAGGTATTCGCGTTTGAATGGCGAGAGAGAAGAAGAAGGGCCGGTGTAGCGGGTTTCGGGGCCGAAGAAGATGTAGAGGATGAATTGGCATGCGTTGGTCTAGGGGTTCTTTCCGTCAACTCACTGTAGAAGGGTCTAAAGGATAGGTGTTAGGACGCACAATGGCCAAAACCCAGTAGATCCAGCGATATCCCACGCGTTCTGCAACGAAGCCGAAGATGAATGGCCCGACCGGGACCCCCAAAGTTACCATGACGGTCCAGATGCCCATGTACCCGGCACGTTGATGTTTGAAGAAGGTCTCCATGACCACTGCGCTGCCGAGTGCCATGGCCGGAGACACAAAGAACGACACCAAGGCTCGACAGGCAGCCATGGAGGCGTAGTCTGGACTTTTGGCACAGCCGACATTACACACGCAGCTGAGAACCAGCGACAGGAGGAAGATCGGACGACGGCCGAACCGGTATGACAGTGGCTTCCAGAGCAGCGGGGCGCCACCGAGAATGGCGATCTGGAGGGAGGTGAGATAGCTGACTCGCTGGATGGATACCCCAACGTCTTCGGCGATCGCTTCGTAGGCTGGGATGATGGCGGCCGCGGTGAAGGTGCCCATGCAGGCGTGGAAGGCGACTAGCACCAGGTTGAATGTTTTCTAGACGGTTGGTTAGATTGAAGCGCTTCGGCTTTCCAAATGTCTTACCTTCCACTGAGGCCAGTTGTATGGGTCAGCCGGATCCATGCTGGGGATGGGGTCGAGGTCCAGAGTGCCATGGCGTTGCAAGAGGTAGGCCTGATGTTGCTCTGAGAGAAGAGAGGATCCAGGGGGGGTGTTCAGCTTGGAGTCTGCCGTTTCCACGCAGGCAGACTGTGTTTTGTCCAGCGTGCTCATCTTGGTGTCCACGTGTGGCAGCCGTTAAGCTAGTTCTGGGCGGACGCAGCTATAAGGTACTGTCTTTTTTATATACATGAATTGGAGTCTCGGAGATATTTCACAATTGCGGGGGTTTCAGAGTCATTCTGTCCCACCGGAATCTGGAGAAACCCCGGGAGACAGAGCATCCTATCATGGATCCCATTATTCCTATCCCCAGCCCGATGACGCCGTTCCGGTAGATGAGCAGAGATGCCAATGCCGCTCGCTGGACCGAGTCAGACCAGTGCCGAAAGCCCCAAGCTTTAGTCAAGCATCTGCCAAGTTGGAACTTAGCTGGAGCCTGGGTGATTGGACGACCATTCGGGGTGATTCCGAGGCCTGTTGTTCCCCAATTGCCGATGAAGTTTTCCGGTGTTGATGACTGCTGTCGTGTCGTATTCAGATAGATTGCGGACGGAGTGTTGGGGTAGCCAGGACATCTCGCTTAGGTTTGGCAATTATATGCCATGAACCTAAACAGATGGCATTGAGATTAGATATATCGTATAGACCGTCCGCCAGTCTGGTTAATATCCGCTGGGTACGAGTGAGCTAGATCAAGCATAAGTTCTGCCAGGCTAAAAGGTGGCTGAAGACTAGGTTGGCAGGTGTAGAGTAGAAATACGGAATATACAAGAGCAGGCAACAGCTATAGTGCTCCACTTAAGAGGAGTAGTGATTTATGCAGCGGGGTCAGTTCACCGGCCCCAGTCTTACCTGTGTATGTATGGCTACCAGGTACAGTAGTATCAGTTGGTCGTAGTGGGGAACATTATTCTAGGTATCTCTACAGTTGAGATGGTGTTTGCATTTCAGTCATACCCCAGGATTTCTTATAGACCCTTAACAGGAGAACTCCACATGATCAAATAATATACAAGAGAATATGAAAAGAGATCAACATGTACCTACGTAACAGGAGGAGTGACGACAATACAAACTCCCGAGGTTCTCCGTCCTGGATTTAATCCAACCTGTTCCCCTCCGCTCCTCCGCTCCCCGCACCACTTACTCACTCCTCTACCTCTCTACTCAACTACACCATGTCAACCTTGCAAGAAAAGCTAGACATCCTGCAGAACTACTCTGCCTGCGATGTACAGCCCCAGACACCTCAGATATCAAGTCCTTCCAGGCACTAATCCACGCCCGCTAGGTCTCCGACGCCCTCCTCAAACTCCAAAAGCCCGCCGACGGCTTCCCGGCCCGAGCTGGCCATCTAGCTGACTTCTGTAAGACCCTGGTCAGATTCACTTCAGTTTCCTCAGTATGCTAACTGTTACAAAAAAACAGCCCCCATCTCCCCATCCCTAACCCGCACCTCCTCCCTCCCCAAACTCATCGCCCCCGCCTCAACAATCACCTTCATCCCCAAATCCTCCTCCCCCGAACCAAACGTCCACTCCGAGAACCTCTTCCCCCCGGGCACGCACTGGGTCGACAACACCACCGCCGACACCATCGTCCTAATCCAGCAACCGCCGGACCAGCACTGCGCCGTGCTGGGCGGGATCATGGCGCTGCGGATGAAGACCCTCGGCGTCAAGGGCGTGCTCGTGGACGGGCGCGTGCGCGATCTCGAGGAACTGCACGGCTGCAGGATCCCCGTGTGGGCGCGGGGAGTCTCGACCGTGGGGACGGGCGCGGAGGCGAAGCCCGCGTACCGGGATCTGCCGGTTGATGTGGGCGGGGTGGTGGTTAGGAAGGGGGATATTGTCTTTGTGGATCCCTTGGAAGGGGTGGTTGTGATTCCGGTGGAGTTGCTGGATGAGGTGCTCCGGATTATGCCTGGGTTGGTGGGCATGGATGACAAGGTGAAGGAGGCGGTGGGTGCGGGGATGAGTGTTTTTGAGGCGTTTAAGAAGTTTCGGGGTTAGATAGCTCTTTATTGTTGATTTATTGAATTATTTGGCATGGTGGGTGGTCGGATCTGCCATGGCAGCTTTTTGGCGGAGACAGGATGACTTGAACAAAGCTTGTCAGAAGTTATAACATAGAATACATCAAACTATATAGAGTAGACTATCGCTGAAAAAAGTGTAAGAGTCGAATGATACCAGCTCATCGTTTTAGTACTCCGCAACCCAAACAGCCGCCATTCCCATCCCCGTACCCACACACATGCTAGTCACACCGATCTTCTTGTCCGTGCGCTTCAGCTCCGTCATCAAGGTGCTGATCTGTCTCGCGCCCGTACAACCAAGCGGATGCCCAAACGCAATGGCACCACCCTTGGGGTTGATCTTCTCCGCTGGCAGGCCCAACTCGTTGATACACCAGACACACTGCGACGCAAAGGCCTCGTTGATCTCATAGATATCGACATCCTCCTTCGAGATGCCGGCCTTCTGCAGCGCAACAGGGATCGCCTTCCACGGCCCAATACCCATAAGCAGCGGCTTGACGCCAACGACAGAAGCCGCGACGAACTTGCCGATGATCTTCTGGCCCAGCCGCTCGGCCGTCGAGCGCTTCATGAGCAAGACCGCCGCCGCGCCGTCGGAGATCTGCGACGCATTGCCGGCGTGGATGGAGCCGTCCTTCGCGAAGGCCGGGCGGATCTTGCCCAGGGACTCCGCCGTGATGCCCTCGCGGATCCCGTCGTCGGCCTTGACGGTGATGGTCTTCTCCTCGCCGGTCTTGGGATCCGTCCACTTCACGTCCAGCGGGACGATCTCCTCGTTGAAGAGGCCGGCCTTTTGCGCCTTGACGGCCTTCTGGTACGAGGAGGCCGCGAAGGCGTCCTGCGCCGCACGGCTGATGTTGCGGTCCTTGGCCATGTTCTCGGACAACACGCCCATGGGCACCTTGCAGTTTGCGGCTTCTTCGTGGTTCTCGAGCAAGTCGGAGAATTCCGTCACGGCGCCGGGTCTGTCATTGTCAGCGCCACTCCCTGGCCATCTTTAAAAGAAAGGAACTCACCCATATTGAGAAGTCATACTCTCCACACCAGCTCCAATACCCACCTCAATCATCCCCGTGCGGATCGCATTCGCAATATCCACAATCGCCTGCAATCCACTCGAGCACTGCCGGTTCAGTCCCTTGACGGCCGTCGACTCCGGGAATCCCGCGACCAGCGCCGCAGCACGGAACTCCGTTGCACCGCCGCCGGGCGCCAACACCGTGCCGACCGAGATATCCTCCACCAGGGACGGGTCGATACCGCTGCGGTCGACCACACCCTTGAAAACGCCGGCCAGCATGTCGGCCGCCGCGGTGTCCTTGAAGCCGCCCTTGCCGCCTTTGGTGAGGGCGGTGCGCAGGGCGCAGGTGACGACGACATCGTCGGGGTGTTTCTCTGTGATGGCGGCGGCGCCCTTCTTGGGGCCGAGGTGGGAAGCCACTTGGATTAGGCGTTGCTGGGCTGTGGAGAGTGCACAAGTTAGCTTGCGGAGGGAGGTACGGTAGATGAGAGAGCGATAGCTTACCAGCAGACATGATGACGTCAACTGTATAGAAGAAAAGAAGAGGATGAAGAAAAAGATTATGAAATGACAAAGACACAAAAGGTCAAGTAGTTAAGACAACAGAAACACCCCTTTTATAATGGATAGGTAAGAAAGACCTCGGAGGCGACTCTGGATCCCCTGGTGGTTCTTCTCGAGATTACTTATGGATCCTTGTGAAGATGCCGAGGTACGTGGATCATTGTTGTTCCGAGAGCGCCAGTCACGAGATCTTCACAAGCGAGGAACTCGGGTGTTCATGTGAAGATGACGACGAGGCGAGTCGTCCATGCACGATACCTCTATGGGTATTAGTTGAGATCATGCGGCTATGCGGTAGAAGAATCGAGATATCAGACCTGGTACCTTATCCGTGGTCATCAAATCCTGCCAGGTTGGGTATAGCCTGCAGCATGCTTCTGGGAGAAACACTTGAGAATATACAAAATCTATGGCTATCTGGGGTTAACCCGTTCACCTCTATCAATCGCATTCAGGCTATCAATCCCAGACCCTCCATCCCCCAACCTCAGCACCACCTCAAATCCCCCCATAGTCTCAAACGAGCACAAGCTCACTTCATCAAACACCACATCCTCCGGCGCATCACTCTGGAGAACCCCCTCAACAACCCTCTTAAGCTCCGTCGCCTCCTCCCCACTCACCTCCCTCAGCATATAAGCCAGAGTGATATGAAACCGAAAGCCCTCATGATTCTCATGCCTGATCCCCGTTTTTTCGGACAACTGATCCCTTAGACGCACAAGAGACCCCCCATTCCCATCGTCCCCATCATCCCTCTGACGCAGACGTATACTAATACTATACTTAATCTCCGGTATCGTCCTCAGAATCTCAAGCCGATACGGCGGCCTCGCACCGGGGTCAACCTCCATCCCCCTCACTCGGGATGTCATATACGCCAGCCACTCCTCATACGGGCCCTGCAGGCCGCTCGCCCGCTTCAGATCCTCCGCGTAGCCGCCGCGCGGCATGACGGCTTCAGCGCGCTCCCTGTCGCGGATGCCGATGAAGACGGTCGTGTGCCAGCTTGACTCGGGGAGAAGGGCGGCGCCCGGGTAGAGCGTTGAGGAGAGGGGGTGTGCCCGTAAGCTGGCTTGGATTCGGCGCAGGGTTGGCCGGAATGTGGAGGAGGCGGGGAGGGGGCAGATGACGGAGTGGCCGCGGTATTGCTTTGGAGTGCCGTCGGGGTGGAATTTCTTGGCTGTCTTGGGGGGAATTGTTTGCGAAGGCTGGGTCATGATGCGGGTTGGAGCTGGGCCGGGGAAGTGGTTTTAATTTTATTTCGTAGTTGGCGTCGTCACTATGGGTGATGTTTCAGTGGATGGCCTGTCTGTCTATACATGTGTAGAGTGCAGGCTGAACCGAGAATCGGAGAAAGTAAGTATCTATGTGTATCCCCGCCATCAGGTTAGCCGTGGGTAAAGAATCATGATGAGTGGATACTCCTGGGCCTGGGGTAAATGGTAAATACGTGGCATTGATCTCGGCCGTTCAGTTGGAGTCCTTACCTTGGCAAATATCTTGAGGTATTGTATTATTCCAGGGAACCAATCCAGGAAAATCCGACGAATCGCCTGGCCGTAAAAGAGCAACTGTAAACCCGGTCAAAGTAAGCATGCACTACTGAACGGACCTTGCAGTAAGCTAAAGACCGTCGCTTTAGCGCCAAAATATGGATGCTCTAGGTAGCCTCTAGAGTCTAGATTAGTGGATAACCCCTGCGAGCGCAGCTAATACGGAGAAGTCCATGACAAGACAGTCTGCATAGTGCGGTCTCACCAGTTAGACACCATAGCAGTTCGACGCATAGACTGACCATAACCAAGGAGATAGTAACTCCAAGCTAGCCCTAATTATGAGAGTCGGAATCCGGTCAGCTTGTTATAGGCCGGGCGATACTTCGCATCACCACTCTGGGGATGGTAGTTGACTAGAAGTACTGGTTAAGATTGGTATTCTCAATTCAACAGTAGCAGGTGACTGCAGACACATGCACGAAGCCGCCCTGGCAAGGCAGCTGAAAAACCACCTCCAGCAGCATGAGATTATGCAAACTCAGTCTGCTTAGTCACGCTCGACTTATGCCGCACAAAACAAGCACAAGACTAACCACATCCAGACATTCCATCTCCATCTCCAAGTCTCCGAAAACTAAAAGCTTCATGAGAACATCCAACACCTCCCTCCCACCTCAATCCTCTACACCACAAAAATGCGCCGACTACAACAACTCCTCTCCGCCTCACCAGCACGACCGCTCTCACAATGCTTCACGACCAACAAATCCCTCCCTCGCTTCCTCTCAACACCTGTACGTCCTCACCGCTCTCCTCCCAAGTTCCACAACTAACCAATCCATCCCAAACCCGACCTACAGAACCCGATCTCTGCTTCCCAATCCCACCCTCTTGGTCCCCAAACTTCCAACCCGAATCCCCCCCTCCGCCATCTATCCACCACCTCCGCACAGAACAACCACCCCTCCTCCCCCTTCCGCCTAACCTCCACGCCCACGCCCACACCAACCTCCGAACGCCTCTCCTCCGCCGCAACCCCCGACGACCCCATCCCAAACACAAACAGCGACGCCCCCTACATCAACCCGAACACCGGCGAATACCACAGCCCCTACAAGCCCAAGCGCGCCTGGCCGCCAGACATGTCGAAGCTCTCGCCGAAGCATCAGTTCCGACTGGAGCGGAAGTACCGCCGGCGCGCGGCGCTGAAGTACGCCCGGCCGAAGTGGACCAAGGCGACGAAGTTGGTGCAGTGGGGTGGAATTGGGTGTATGTTTTTCCCCTCTGTCCCTCTCTGTCCTTTTCTTCGAAATGATAGGTTTGGGATGAATTGTTCGGCTAATGCATATTGGGGTTCTGAATAGTTGTGCTGTTGTATGCGCTGTTGTTTATGGAGTGGGATGATCGAGGTGGGAAGCCGATTGAGGAGGTATGTCTTTCTTTCTTTTTCTTATTTTCTGTGTTTTCGAGGGTTTTTTCCTACTTGAGTGAGTTATTTGGCTGACGGTTGTTTAGATCCGGAAGTATATCTTCGGATCGATCAAGGAGGCGTTTTCAGCGCCTCCGGCTCCGGCTTCGATGAGACGGCCGGAAGGTTCAGTAAGGGAGTGAAGAACACGATGAATAGACTGGAAGGGAAGCGGTTTGCATCTTAGCGGTGTCAGTCATGGGTTTGAGACCGTGGCCAAGGGGCCACGGTATAGTGTATATTATGCATGTATAAGATGTAAGATTATTATCACAGAACATATACCAGTGTGGACTTTGACTCTGCATAGCCCTTGCCCCTTACTTAGTATAAGGAGATACAGGCTACAGCAGTTGTTTACAACATCTGCTAACTACGTCGACATATCAGTAAGTCGATGACATAGCCAATCTCTAATCAATCCATTCATTCACTGCAATTCTAGTACAATGAGGTCAAACAAAAAAAAGAAGCAGAAGCCAACAGCACAGAAAAAAAGAACGTCAATCATCATGTATGAGGAAAAGGCCCCGTTATTCATAAGATCATTTCGCCATGCCCATTCCCATGGCCAGAAGTCAAGTCAAGTCAAAGTCGACATTAGAGTGCACCCAAAAACGCCAAAATTCCAACGCCATTCTCCAAGATGAGAGTTGATACGATACCCAAAAACAGTAGAGCAAGCTTTCTGGGCTGAGCAGGAATAGAAATACTGGAAGTGTAGAGCGGTGGTTAAAAAGAAAAGACAATGTAACGCCGTGATGGTGGAATCAATGAGTCGTCAATGTATACGATGACGATGCTGATGGAGAGTCGTTATTAGGGCTGGGTTTGTAGGTCACAGCCAGTCGCCGATAGGGTCAGTTTGCTGCGATTGCGGGGGTTGCTGGGCCTGCCGGCTGAGGAGAGGAACGTCGAGAGCGAGATCCAGCTTAGGGGGCTTGTCGTCCAGTGCGCCCTTCTTGGGACTGGCTTTCATAGGAGACTTGGGTGGCGATCGAGTGTCTGCGGGAGGCCCTTGCCGGACAGAATCATGTGGCCATGCGTCCTCTGCTGCAGCAGAAACCCACGTCCGGAGACAGTCGTGCACGGACGAGTAGAACTTCTCCTTGCAGGTTCTCAGAGTTCCGCCCATGACCTTTTCAAATCCGGAAGCGCGGAGTTCGCTGCGAAGTTGGTTGCGCTCCTCCACCGTCGGTAAGCAAGCAACCACCCCGTTTAGGAGATCAAGATGTGCAGCGAGGTAGTTCGTCGCGTCCCACTCCACTCCACCTACGTAAGGTGCCGCAGGGACGGGTGGCCGAGGAGCTGGGAAGTGGCGCTCGCGGTAGGTATCTTGAATTCTCTCGGATTCCGCAAGGGGAATCACATTCAGATGGTGCAAGAAGATCCAGAAAACCTCTTTGGTCACGTTGGTTACTTCTTTACACCACACCCGGTATGGTCGCGATTGGTAGATGTTCGCGATGAAGGAAAGAGGCTGGTTCTCTTCTGGCGGGTCTCTGAGGTACATGAGAATTCGCCCTGCGCGAGCCGCCGCATCTTCATCAGACACCGCCGTGGAAAGCTGTGTGAATAATAGGTTGATAATGATGCCCCGGGTGGTGAATTCACTGGGCCCCTTCCTCTCCTTGTCAAAAAGCATGCCCAGTAAAGCCGGGAAGAGCTCCCCTTCAACGTTGGTCAGCCGCTGCAGAGCAATGGAAGTTGTACAGAGGGCCTTAAGGCACAACAGTGTCTCGTGGAGAAGATTATCTTCGTGTTCCTCTCTGTCATGTATTAGCCCATTGTTCAAACCGGATACTCGTGAGATGCATACCTCCACTCAACCTTCATAATCCGATAGAGTAACTGAATGATTTCGTCCATTCCGCCTTCCGAAATGAAGTTATCAACCCAGCTGATAGTCTCGTTCCGAAGGAGGAGTCGAAGCTTGTGTATTTTACCAACCTCGATCATCTCAGGCTTTTGTATCTCCTTGAGGTAGTGAACAAAGTCCGAAGGGTCGGCTGCCGTATCGTGACGTGCCGTAGCAGCGAGCGACGTTGTTGAAGTCGAGGGAGTCAATAATCTTGACAGTCCCGGCGCGGAGAATTCTGCGGATTTTGGACGCCGATAAAAGCTTCCGCTCTCAGGACGCTGCTTCTTTTGAGGCGAGGACGAGTTACCCCGGAAGCTAAAGCCCCGACTTCTTGATCGTGACCGAGATCCCTTGCTGTCATAGCTATCGCGGTCCCCCTTCTTTTCCTTTCCACGTCCTCGGCGGCCAGTGCTTTCGGTTGTGTGCGTACTTGCACCGGGGCTGTGGGATGTTGCACTGTCGTTCCTGTCCTTTTGGATAAAGTCTGCTTTGATATTCGTGTCGAGCGACCTCATTTTGTCCCTCATATTGTGGGGGATGTTTCTCGCATCCTGAACCAGTTAGTCCTGGGCGGCAACTTTTTTAACGCACACGAAATACACTCACAAGTAGCTTTTCAAACTCGCTTTCGAGATCCCTAGAGTTGAGTCGCCTTTGCAGCTCGGCTTCACGTTCCTTTGCATTGAACGCCGAGATGACTTCTTGCACTCGTGAGGGTTTCTTTGCACTGGGCCCCGGTTTCGCATCCCCGGAAAGAATCTCTGGACTCGACAGACCACGGCGTCGACCTTCCTCCGATTTTACGGACAGAGACTCAGGTTGATTAAACTGGTGCTTGATCGAGGTACCTAGGGGAGGGCTAAGAAACCCTTTCATACTATTTCCCCCTGCCAAGTAGTCGGACTTCGGGCGAGGTTTTGGGTTGGTCCGGTTTGTCAGGGATGGTTGGTGGTAGTCGTAGAAGTTCCGTTGCTGAGATGGCCCATAAACCCTGGGGGTGTATAAAGAGACCTCCTCTTGCAAGGTCCTTCGCCTGTTCCGGCTCGATGCTGGTGACGGCTCATCGCGGTACGACGGCGCCGCATAGGAAGCCCATACAGGGGAAGGTAGGTTGTCGGCAGGGTCGGGCGGGGTTCTGTTCTCTTTGTCCCGATAGTCATCCGATGCATCCGTCTTTCTCCCATTTTGAGGCCGTTTCAGAAGAGCCGTGAAACTATTAGTTGACTTGGCCTTTTTCGGCTGGTTCGCGTCATCGGATTTCCTCTGTGGCTTACTGTCTTTGGCCATGTAACTCTTCAGCGACTTTAACGAGACTGCGCTCTTCGTCTTTTTGTGCAAGGCTTTCCCCGGTTTTGTCGGTGAACCGGGGTAGAACATTCCACTCGCTGACGAGTCGTTTGGGACGATCTCTCCGAGCGGCTGGGAACCCGATGTAGACTGCATTCGAGAATCACAGGAGTCTGACGAGTCACCGGCCGATAACGAGCGGGGTGCATCGTCGGCGGACTGGTTCCGTCTATGGCCCCTGGATGACAATAGGGCTCGGAACACGGAGGACTTGGTCGGGGAACGGTTCGCATCATCGAAGATAGCGGGTGCTTGCGTGATGGGAGCCATGTTTTACTGCGCCTGGCCTAGGAGGAAGTACACCGTAAGTTTGAGACAGGCGGACAAAGAGAAATGGCGGGAAAGATCGCAAGACTCACAATGAGGCAACCCAATAATGCGGGTCACTGCAGCACCGACCGAACAAGAAAAAACAAGCAAAGAAAGTTCAAGAAGAAGAAGGGAAAAAGACGCAAGAAGCAATGCAGAGCAAGACGCGCGGAGTAGATGCTACAGACATTGAAGGACGAACGGAACCTTAAAAGCAGAGAGAATGGCAGGGCAAGGCAGAAGACGACAGGAGGAGCAGTTTACTTTACCGCAGGGGATGACCGATCGCGGGCGACAAGGGAATTTGAAGCCTTCAAGTTCCGAGGAAGAGTTGGAGAAAGACAACACGCGTGATCATCGTCCGGTGGCTAAGGCCAATCCGTCAAGATCGCTGCAAGAGCGACAGCGACGTGGGTGGATAAGAGTCGCGAGGCGGAGAGAGGTAAACACGATATTAAGGTTGCTGGGGGCAACCCAATTAGCTGCCGGGGATGGCGGACCGCTGGGCCTTTCCAACGATCCAGTAGTATAGCTCAGTCTATTGTTGAATAATGACCTTGCAGATTTTGAGTCGCTCAAGACATGGACAAATCAGATTTGTAGAGATAGATCCAATTAGTAGATAGATGGCTGTGGCACAATAATAATAGCTGGGCGGGAGAGAATCCATCTGACGGTGTGGGATGCCTGAACTTCACGTGGTGGGTGGATGGCCCTGAATGGATTCCGATACTATGCAATTAGTCCATCCATGGTACAAATTGGGTTTTCATACTATCATTGATAGAAAGAAAGACGCGTGGTGATCAACGTTATGAGGACAGTCAACAGGTCTTCTGGGACCGAGTCGAGTGGTTGAGCAACGTGAGATTGTACCTCAGCATGAGGACATCACGGGATGCCAAGCAAAACATCAACTTTGTCCTGGAGCTGATGCCAGGTTATTCAGGCCCAGCTGCACTGGTACCTGAGCTGTCACTGCCTGGCAGAGAGGACTTCCAGGTTTTCTCTCGACTAGGTAGCGTCTACCTACCATACCCTTGGGACGGGCTAATCCTCTTGCTGGAGGGGTATCTTATCCACTGGATCTAGACTCATCTACAAGACGATTGATATCACTGCAGGACGCTTTATACATCATTTATGAAGCTACAATGATCTGGATAGACCCCAAAACGCCGATCTCAGAGGCCCAAACGTCAAATAAGAGAAATCCTGGAGACTATGACGAATAGTGTTATTTGCATTATCCTTGTGACCGACCACCAATGACTATACTCCATGTAAAAGCATTCCCAGTGCAGCTGAAAGCTGCCGGTACTCCAAATCCGAAATACAAGGTAGAAGTGTATGCAATGGAAAACGGAAAAGGAAAAGAAAAAGTTATACTAATAATGCATGGTCTGAATGAATAATGTTGTATCAATGCGCAGTAACAACTGCTTTGAGCAGGCTTTTGAGCTTCGAAGCACCGCTCGGCGGCGGAGTCGGTTCTCGTCTGTGGTGGTGACGGCGTCGTCGACGTTCAGGTCCTTCTTCTGGTCTATGAGCTTCACCAAAACGCTCATGACTCTCGCGGCGCTCGCGCTGGTCGACCACAACCTCAGACTTTCTCCGGGCTCTTCGTGCCTCATGGCGAGAAGCGTCTTCTTCCTTGTGGCGAGACCTACTGGAGCGCTCGTAGGAACGCCTCTCTTCGTTTGGACGACGGGAGCTGTGCGAGTGGTAGGCAGAGGAGCGCCTGCGTGGATGATCAACGCTTCCCGTCAAAGCCTTGGATCCGCTGACCTTCCGTACCAGGGCATTGCTCGGGACCTCCTCGTCTGGCGGGGCATACTTCAGATAGTGTCGAGGCCTAGGTGACGGCGGGCGGGCGTGCCTGGAAGACGATTCCCGCTTCCTGTCTCCCTCACGGCTACCGCCTAAGCTTCGATGTGTTGATCTTCCATGGTCGTGTTCCCTCTCCCTAGTGCTACCGGATCGCTCGACTCGCTCACGTCGCCTTGACCGCTCGTGGTCCCCCCCTTTATCGACAGATGTGCGCTCCCTCTCGGCCCGGTGTTGCGGTTTGCGTTTTTCCTCGTATTGCCTCCTGGACAGCTCCAGAGCCGCCACCCAGCGCTGGCCCAATTTGGTGAGCCCTGGTTGTGGAAGCGGCAGCGGTGCTTGCCGACGTCCTTCCGAAGAGCTCTTCGAGTGGCGTCGTTCGTCATAGGGACTGTCGACGTATGAACGCCGTTTCCTTCGCCTGGAACGCTCTAGGGCTTCAACAGCAACAAGAGCGAACTTATCGCCGGGTGGAGCTTCCTCACCGATCTCGGCTGAAGTGTCGGGCAACAATGTCTTGGGAGATGGCTCTCTATATCTGTCCCTTGCGTCATAATCCTCCATTGGCTCGTCAATGAAATTGTCAGCAGCGGCGGGTTGAGATATGACCTGCTCAACTTGCGACCCCGCAGCCGGGTCGTTGAGGAGCGTATCGGAAGTGTCCAGAGTCTCTTGGGCACCGACTTCGTCAGGTTCCTCCGTCGGCAAAGCATCAGGTGGAGCTGCCTCTGCAGGAGCAGGCTCGTCCACAGTATGCTCTTCAACTGGTCGAGCGGGCTCGGTGACAGGCTCTCCACTTAGAGCCTCATTATCAGGTGCTTCGACCGGTTCTTCTCGCGCCTGCGATTCTGGTACCACCTCAGGAGGCGCTTCTTCGGCACTATCTGCTGGTGTGCGGGGTTCTTCCGAAGCCGGATCCTCCGCTTCAGGTTCAGGTGTCTCAGGGGCGGCGGCAGCTGGTTCGCCAGGTTCACTAGGCGCGGCAGCCAGCGTCTCTTGCTCCTCAGTACCGTCGTCTACAGGGGCTTCAGCTGTCGGTGTTTCTTCGGGCGCTGCTTCTTCGGGATCAGGCTCATTTGGCGCGGAAACCGGCGGGTTTTGCTCCACGGTAACATCGTCTACAGAGGCTTCAGCTGTTGGCGTGTCTTGTGCTGCTCCTTCTACCGGAGCGGGATCACTAGGCAAAAGCTCCGCCGGTGCAGTGTCTGCTACAGGATCCTCCGCGACAGTTTCATCGGCCGGAGCTTCAGCTTCGACAGCCTCAGAAACGCTCGTCGTCGTATCACCTGCATTCTCGTCCTGAACCTTATCTTCTTCCATCGGTGCAGTCTCGGTAGGTGCAGGAGAATCCTTGTCCTCGACCCCGACAACAGCGTCTTCAGCTGGACTCTCCCCCGTTGTCTCGTTTGCTAATTCGACCTCAGGAGCGGATGCCTCCGCGGCCGGCGCTTTGGTCATCTCAGGCTCTGGAGTGCTTTCGGCACCAGTGGCGTTAGAGGGTTCTGGTTCGGTCGTCCTAGGTGCTGCAGCCTCGTCACTCGGCGGAAGAATATCCGGATCTGCCATAGCGGGTTCCATCTCAGCGGGAGGTTCGGCGGCTTCCACTGACTTTTCCTGCCCTTCATCGAAGTCAATGAGCGCTTCTCCCTTCCTCGCTGCTTCTTGTGCCGCTAGCTCGGCGTCTTCTTCCGCTTGCTTCGCCGCGGCCGCCTTCTCCTCCTCGACTTTATCAGTTCCTGCCACTGGGTCGCATTCCGGGAATTCGTCCTCTGCCTGTTATCAGCCTGATGCTTAGGTATTAAAGGTTGCATACTCACCGCTGGTGGGGCCTTCAACTGGCGTTTCCACTGGGTTTTCAACAAGTTCCTTGTCATCACTTTCTTCTTCTTGTTCGGGCACTAGGCCTGCATCGCCGGCCACATCGTTTGTTGAGGGCTCGTCGTTTACCTTATGAGTGGATTCAGTTGCTGGCATTTCGTTGGCTTCGGTGGCGGGCTCCTCTCCACTCGGCGATTCCACCTGCTCTGAGCTGTCACTAGGCTCCTGAGTGGATCCAGGTGCTGGCATTTCGTCGGCCTCACCGGCGGATTCCTCAACAGTCTGTGATTCCATAAGCTCTGTGCTCTCGCCAGGCTCTTTAGGAGTAGGCTCAAGCTCATTAAATTCTGCCGTAGGTGGCTCTTCACTCGGTGCTTCCAGAGGCTCGGCGCTTTTACTAGGATCTTCGGGAATAGGTTCAGGTGTGGGCGTTTCATCAACATCAGAAGCAGACTGATCTTCGTTCGAGGATTCCACAGTCTCTGTGCTGTCATTGGGGTTTTCTGAAGTGGGTTCAGGTGCGTGCTTTTCGTCAACTTCAGAAGTATGCTGCTCTTCACTCGCTGATTCCACAGGGTCTGCGCTGTCACTAGGTTCCACTGCTGTATTCACATCTTCCGCAACGACCGGCGTCTCGGCAGACTCAGCAGCCTCAGGTTGGACAGCTGGTTCGTCGGCTTGTACAGCCGGCTCAGAAACTACGGCTGGAGGCTCTGTACTCGTGTTTCGAGTCCTGGTTAGCAGATTTCTTCTTGTCCTTCTTGTTCTTCTTCGTGTTCTCACCTTCTTCTGTCCTTTCTGAAGGTTCCTCAGACCCGTTTCCAACCGGAGGAACGTCTTCACTAGACACCGCAGGTGTCTGTTTGGCCGGTGCAGAAACAGGAGCAGGCTCAGGCTCTTGGGCTTTCTCAGCAGGTATGTCCTCCGCACTAGGCTCCTGAGCAGGCGCTTCGGCTTCAGCAACGGGTTCTGGCGCAGCTTCCTGGTTTGGCTCTGCGGTAGGCGTTTCCTCCTCAGTAGGCTTTGGTTCCTCGGGGCTCTCGGCAGGCTTTTCTTCGTCAGCTGGTATTACGGGCTTGTCACCTTCACCCAGCTTTTCAGCGGACTCTGATTCCTCAGTTGGCGTTGATTTTTCAGCAGGCTGCTCCGCTTCAGTCGACTCAGCCGCGGGTTCCTCAGTCGAAACTGCAGGTGCCTTTTCTTCACTCGCGGCTGGAGGCTGCTCATCAATGGGTTCGGCGGCTGCTTCAGTTGTTTCCGGGGAAGGCTGTTCTTCTGTTGCTTTCTCCGCCACAGGGCTCTCGGTTGCGGCTGGGGCGTGTGATTCTGTCGTCTCACTCGTGTCCGCAGGCTGTTCTGGCTCTGTAACGGGCTCGGCTGCAGTTTCCTCAGCTGGCGCTGCGGACGTTGGCTGTTCCTCGACAGACGGATCTGCTGGCTCGGTCGTCTCGGCAGCAGGCCCCTCTGCCTCCGCCGCTTCCGCTGCTGACTCTTCTGGTGACACTGCTGATGGCTTCTCCTCGCCAGGCTCTACATCAGGAGTTTCTTCGTCGCCCGGATTTTCAGCAGGCGGCTCCTCCGCAGCAGGTTCTGCAGCAGGTTCTGCAGCCGGAGCTTCTTCGACTGTCGGTTCAGGAGCGGCGCTCTCCGCTTCGGGAGACTCAGTGGCAGGGGATTCCTCCCCAGCCGGTTCTGGGGTAGATTCTGCTTGCTCGCTAGCATCAGTAGCCGGTTGCTCTGTTTCTGCGGTTGGCTCTGCAAATTTCCCTCCCTCTCCAGATGAATGGAGCTCGCTGTCTTTGGGCTCCTCTACCTGATCTGGGGGTGTTGTTGCTCCCGATGAAGCTACGCAGTATTAGTATGCATCTCTATGCAGAAGAAAAGGACGCCACTAGATCAGGTACCTGGATCTGCTGAGGAACTTTCATCGGAAGAGCTGTTCGATTCAACCTTAGGGGTATCCTCCTGGGCTTTGTCTTTCTCGGGCTCGGCAGCGTTGGTCTTGTTAGCCTGAGCGTTAGCTTGATCCGCAGAGACAGGATGGTATGAAAACTGAGCGCTAGAACGGTCGAAGGTCTGATAGTGAAATTGATTGCCGAATGCGTGATACTCAAACTTGGGGAGCTGTGCATACTGGATCGGGGACCCCATGTTCCTCGGAGTCCGCCGGGGCGGGGACGGGCTCAGAATCCTTGTGCTCTGGGCTGGAGAGATTTTTGTTGTTGACCGGGGCGCGTTTAATATTGTTATTGTTGCTCTTCTTCTTATTGCCTTTCTTTTTGGCCATGGCAATCAATTAAGGGTGGTACATCTAAAAATAATGATAGGTTCGTATGGTTTGAGGGTTGGGTAAGGTGTATATAAAACGATCGGACGTCAGACCACGGTGACTGGTGCCACAATTGCAACGGGGTCGCTCGGGTCAACAAGAGGGCATTCAATTGCAGAAGATCAAAGCATGGGGCGACGAGACAGATTTGAATCGGGATGTGAGGGGAAAGAGATATTGGATCGCAAGGTTGAGCAGATGCTCACGTACTAGAGGATCGAAGAGGGAAAATCAGCGGGAATCCCGCGTATCCGCAAACAGCCCTGTTGAAGACCAAAACGAGGCAACGTATCGTGGGTCGTTCTGTTGACTGCCCTGGCTAATTTGGAAATCACCCCGGAACGTCAATATCAGGACTAGAGTCTTGAGATCTGGGACGTCATGGAGGAACGACCAAACGGCATGCCATCTCATTGGGCCACGTCTCACATGTGGATCCTGAATACTAGTGACATGCCCCATGGCCGGTGGGCCGATGGAGGAAGAGGAGAAGGGCCCCTCTTCTCGGGATCAATGCCGCACAGTAGTGCGATCAGAGATCAATCATCGTGGTACAGGCCGACCAGCACGGCTGCATGAGACCTTGCAGAAGTAGAGGCAAATCGTGGCCCATGATTGATGGTGAGTGAGCCGAGAGAAAGGCAGCATTGGGCGTGGTGTGCGTGGTTATAGTGAGTGATACCAACTTCCATGTCAGGCTTGCTACTTTTACCTTCTTGGGCATATCTGTTTGCTATACGGAGTAGATGCTGTCCAGAAGTGGTTGGGCCAGAAGCTGGCAAGATCGTGCAAATCCATCACAATTCTAGCCTTGGGAAGGTCCTTGTCCCAGAAGGGCCGTGACGATTTTAGAGGCAGCATTGTTGTTGCCAGACTGTTTCGTAGGAGGCGATCAGCAGTTCAGCACTGATTCGTCCTGGCCGAGACTATCATGGATCTCTTTGTTCAAGACTTGGAATTGATAATTCCTGCATCCACCAGCATACTGTTGTGTAATGATCTCGACCGACCGGATTTCTGCCCAACACCGACGGCAAGCGAAGCAAGCGACAGGAGACCCGTGGACGGCCGTCGACTATTGGCGAGGAGTATTCGGGAAGTACCGGCAATACCAGTTGTGGTGTTACTCCACCAAGTTTATTTGCTCGATGGAGCGATGCTTGAAAGGTGCAGCGGTGATGGCTTGGACGTGGAAAGAAAAGCAGAAGATGGAGGCAGCGAGGGAGCTCTCCACGGTGGAGTTGGACAAGTTCGCGTCGATCACTGGATCCGGAATCCCCCCACCAAAGTGACTGGACCCGACAGACTCACTTTCTCCACCGACTTTCTGCCCGTCAGGTTCTCAAGCCTACCTTAGTAGTAGGTCAAGTCTCGACTCCAGAGCTATGAATACTCTATGTCAACCTCCTGAGACTGTTTGATCCATCTACTGGAGGGCAGAAATTTTCGGATCAACCGACTGTGATTTCGCCAGTGCCACCTTACGAAGTGAGGCGAACAACCCTGTTTTCCAGCCTGTAACTGTCCGTCTCTGCAGGTGCACGAATGTCCTCGAGGCTCGAGCGCTGGCTTGATAAGCCGGATAACTCTCCGTCAATGCTCGATATCTATCTCACAGTCTCTCTCGACTGGGGGACTTTCTTGGCTCAGGGCCGTGCTTATCCTATCCTATCCAATGACATCCTCATGCATACATAAGGCGTCGACCACGCATGGCGGAGGCGATTACTCCGTATCGATTCCTCTCCAAAGTTGCTGGAGTCTTCAGCCAATGCATCAATTGACTTGCTTTACCTGTTGGGCAGGATAGCCGGGTCTAGAAATATCGACAATGGAAATGGAACCTGATCTCTCGGTCACTTGCCTACTTGGATGAGCTGATGGCATTCGGTTCACAATGACATCAGAAGGCATTTTCACCGACCCTGTCCGTGCGCATTTTGCCCGACGAAAAGCCAGCTCATCTGGGTATTCACAGGCTTCCAGCATGTTTTCAGATAAGTCATTGCTGAAAAGCTGGAGCTCTAAGGGCGGCCCTGCTAGCCCCAGGGATTTGGGTGCTGGCCAATACGACAACTAAGAACTGATTCCTTTTGATGGGGCATCAGGACACGATTAACTGTCAGAATACCCTTCAGGCGCCTTTTCGACTGACCACCCTGCAATCAAGGAGCCGAACCCGGATGACTGCTTGTAGACATCCTAAGTGAATTCCGATTAGATGGCATGGGACGGATTGAACGGCCTACGACACAGCCCTGCTGGATGCATGATGCCGACTCCTCCATAAATCATATACTCCTCGATACTAGCCGCAGACTACTATCACCCTCATGTCTTTCACCCTCGGCAGGATTATAAACACGGCTACAGAAACCGTTAGGCGGTTAAATATCCAATGACGCCTAAACGCCTCCCTAGCCTAGGCAAAAGCTTGTCTCTGCTTTACTGATCCTTGTTCTACATTCCTGACATACGTACTCAATATGACTGGAATGCCGGGGAGGAAGGTATGTATATACGTATGCGGGATTCCAGGCCCTCACTTTTCCTCCCTACCTACTAGTAGTAGTACCCACTAGTAATACACTATCTACAATACCTACTCAAACATTTAGATATAAATTCCACCTCGACATCCTTCAACCACCTACGGTACCTATCTTCGCAACCGCCTCAACCAATAACCTACCAATAACCAGTAACCAGTAAACCCACCACCATGAAATCCACCACCCTCCTCACCCTCTCCCTCCCCCTACTAGTATCCACCACCCTCGCAGACAAAACCTGCACCCCGAGTTTTGACTACTGCGCCGACGAGCTAATCAACTCCAAAGGTGAGTCTCATCCCCGTCCCCCGGTTCATACATAAGCATAGTAACGCAGCATTATGGCTTGAAACAGGCTTCACAGAAGCAGACCTCAAAGCCGCGCTCAAGGGCTCAGATTACGAGAGCGAAGACGTGAATAAAATCCTGTTTCACTGCACGAATCCCGGGGTCGTGGGCCATCCTGTGCTGTGTGCGAGTGGGTGTCAGGGTTCGGCGACGGAGGGGAGTAGGAAGTGTTGAGTTGATGGCCGATAATATCTTATTGGGCATTATGCTGTGCTCAGTGGGTTATGAGGGTTGTAGAGAGGAGGGACGTGGGGGGGGGGATTGGGGGGATTTATGTGTAGGGATTGAAATCTGAAATTGGGAATATCTATCTGGATCCATATGATTTTCTTCTAATTTTGCTGTTGATTGTAACAAGATGGATAGATAGATCATTGCAGTAGATTAGATATGATATAATAGGTTTAGTTAGAGGGGTGTGATGGCTGCCCCTGTGTCTTCTACACCGGAGTTACTTACTATAGATTCACCTTGGAAGAAATCCGGCCTCATGGATATCATATATGCATTCGGGTAAACTAATAAGATAACTACTTTAGAAATCCATGTCTCACAGTTCATCCAAGGTCCTGAACAGCTTTCTTGGGGAAGTTGTGCGGGGACCACTCTCTATATCGGATGGGTCTGAATGTTCTACCGCGGGCTGCTAGCAATTGGCATATTAGTCTAAGGTAGACTAGATGGTTAGACCATTCAAGAGAACAAACAGCCGATGCCGGCTGAGAATACAGACAGTCGTTGGCTACTAGTTTACCGTACTTAGCTATGGTTGGGACTGAGTTCAGTGCTTCCCGTCAGCTCTGCTATACTATAGTGCTGATACTAGGTACTATTAGGTACTACGTAGTATCAACGCACTAATACCGTAGACAGTTAGGCTAGACTTGGCTGCATACCTTACCTGACAACTCTGACTCATTTCCACTAGACTGTCCATGGATATGGCCAGGTACCTATAGTCCATCTACCTCCTTGGTCAATTCCCCACCTGTTCGATCCAAGTTGGCAAATTATTCAACCTGTCAAGGTCACCTTCTCATGTTAGTATCTTGACCACGACCCGAGTTGCGAGACACAGTGATACCCTGCTCTCAATATGGAGCCAGAGGAAGTCCAGTTCGTCCATTTCAACGACGTTGTAAGACTTCCCAGATCCCTACGTGCTCAGTCCCACGCACGAAGAAATGGCTGGGTGCTAAGGCATCCGATGGCAGTACCACATCCCGCCCGCGTCACTGCTCGCCCGCTTCCTGCGACTGCAGCGCGAATTCGCAGAGTCGAATCCAAGAGCCGAGACACTGAGTGTCTTCAGCGGCGATGCCTTTTCGCCCTCCCTCGAGGCAAGCGTCTTGAGAGGGGAACAGATGTGTCCGTTACTGGATCTCGTGGGTGTCGATATCGCTTGCTATGGGAATCATGGTAAGCGCATCTCCAGATCCATTTGGGTCTTCTTTCTTTTGGCGGCCTTTGCTAATAGCCGTAGGTAGATTTTGATTTTGGCGACGCAAGGCTGGTTGAACTCTGCGGCCGATTGAAATTCCCCTGGGTGCTCTCGAATGCGTATCGTGTTCCCCGGGGAGAGAAGAAATTGCTGCTCGGGGCTGGACGGGAATATGTCGTCCGGGAGCTGAAGAATGGACTTCGAGTCGGATTTTTCGGACTTGCTGAGACGTTTGTAGCCTGTATGCATCTTACAATTGAAAGCTGCTGATATGGACAGTGACTGGCCGTCGAATTGCGAGGATCTTCCCCCGTGCGAGATTGAATCGCCGGTGGAGGTCGCCTGTCGCCTAGCTCGTCATCTCCGAGAGAAAGAGAAATGTGACCTGGTCATTGCACTGACACATATGCGCGTTCCGGAAGATATGGCGGTAGCCGATGCGACGAGCAGTGGAAGCGGCAGAGTTGATTTACTTCTCGGCGGGCACGACCACGATGTACTCCGGAGGTACGCAGGCGATACGGATGTCATTGCGGAGAATGTCGAGCAAGGACGCAAACTCGCCGAGGTAGAAGCTGACGGGATAGTCCCCGACGCAGAGGGAAATATAAGGATTATCAAGAGCGGGACCGACTGGAGGGGTTTGTCGCTGATACGGTTGATAGTGGAAAGGGACATAGCTGGTCTTGTTGTAAGGACCACTGTGAAACGTAATTATCCATTGATCTCCAGCGCATCCCGTAAAGCTGACGCGAGAAGTGCGCCAATACACCGATATCCAAGCAGCCTTACCACTGTCGCAACATCCTTCACCTGATATCATCAAGACGTTGAACAGCATTCTTGATCGAGTAGGAAGATCCTTGCAAAAGCCCCTCTTACACGCGGCTGTCCCAATCGACGGCCGCAGCTCCACGATCCGACGCCAGGAGACAAATTTGGGCAATATGCTTGCAGACGTCGTCCGAGCCTTTTACAATACCGACGTGGGCTTTGTCAACAGCGGGGCAATCCGAAGTGATCGGATCCTGTGGGCAACCTTGCCGGACGGCGAGCCCTTGCTGGTCGGAGACATCATCAGTAAGTTTGCCATCGTGGCAGCTGACAGTAACTGATAATCTAGACATCTGTCCGTTCGGGAACACACTGCTTGTGAAGCGGCTTACAGGCGAGGTGATCCGGCTCGCGCTGGAGAATGCAATGTCTGATATGCACACGGACGGCCGCTTCCTGCAGGTCTCGGGATTGAAAGTACTGGCAAGCTGGAACCGACCTAATGGGTCTCGAGTCATAGATGTCTTTCTCGAGAGGCCAGACGGTAGCCATGAGCCGCTCGATCCCTGCCGCACGTATACCGTCGCGATGCCCTCATTCATCGCGCAGGGGTATGATGGCTTTACGTGGTTCTCAACGGTTGAGGCGATCGTAGGCGAGGAAGCAGCCATGACGGACAATGGTCTGTTGCTCACCCTATTTGGACATGAAGAATCTCAGGGAGATGGAATAATAGAAAACACCCCGCACGCCATGGGAATCGAACGAGCGCGGGCGCTGACTATCGTAGGCCACAACCCGTCAGATTCTCTGCCCATTGTGAGACCTATTGTAGAGGATAGAATTAGATTTGTGGAAGTATAGATGGATGCTTCTTTCAGGTTGAAGGTGGCTGCAGATTAATTACCAATGAATCCAGTGATTTCTGCCATAATACCCCTGGATTATTTCTCCTGCTGTATCATGGTCAGCAAGATTGAAGCAGTCGAATCTTGGGCCCTTATGATGGAACTAGGAGCCCGGTGGGTGCCTGAAGACCCATCGACTACTCTCCATAGTAGAATCTTGACTTTCCAAGGTGGAGCCGCAGTGCCAGGGGCGACCGAACCATCGACAGTCAACCGGTGAAGTCTGATGCTGTGGTTGAATGGGTATTATTAATCTGTTAAATCGGGACTTTAAGTAGCAAAGTCTCACTTATCGATGGTCAGGCAGGAGCTACAATTGCTAATGCTCAGTCAGTGAAGCCAGGTCCATAGAAAGGCGGATAAATATCCAGGGCATCGGGAGACCGAAGCTTGACCTCGGCTACGAACCAGAACCAGGCCCAGACCAAATAATAATATCCATCATCCAGGACCCAAGAATCATGGATGCAACAATTCCGACTGGTCGATCGGCTGGAACGGCACTTCCACACTTGGTTTCTATAGGCAGAGAGAAGCTGTGCCCAGGTGGAAAGACAACTTGGATGAGATGGATACCTGGACCCGCCATGTCTCTATCCAAGTGGATAATGATATACGCCGGCTGCTTTTCAGATTTTTGTGCTTCTCTTTTACTCTTCCTCATGCTGCGATAACTACATGCGGTTCCAACCCTGATAGACGTTCCTTGATCGCATCCATCCGATATTCCTGTACAGACAGCTGCTTATCGCCGCCGGATCGCATCAATGCTAGTGCTGGAAGACGCCCTGTCAGACTCGCGATAACCGTTGAAAATGGAGGAGAAAGGCACTGCGGAGCCAAATCCGGGAACGCAAGCGCCAACAAAGAATGAAAATCCAGCATCGGGCGACGCCAACTCGAGGGCTTCAGAACAGACTTCTTCCGATATCGAAATCCAGACACCGGCCGGAGCTCCAAACTCTCCGGGAGTGGACGAAGAGGAACCGCCGAAAGTGGTGCCCCGACTGAAGCGACGAGGTCTATTCGGCCAAATCACCCTGCTCGCCGAAGTCGAGAATCCCAAAACATACCCTCGCAATCAAAAATGGTTCATCACTTTCATCGTCGCCGTGGCGGGCTCGGTAGCTCCGATGGGCAGTTCTATCTTCTTCCCGGCCCTCACCCAAGTGACCGACGACCTCAACTCAACGACGACGATTACAAACCTGACCATCTCACTGTACATGCTGAGCATGTCCATCTTCCCACTGTGGTGGTCGTCCTTCAGTGAACGGCTCGGCCGACGAACCGTCTACATCACCTCGTTCTGCCTGTTCGTCGTCTTCAACGTCCTCTGCGCCGTCTCCAGCTCCATCGCCATGCTCATCGTCATGCGCCTACTCAGCGGAGGCGCCTCGGCCTCCGTACAAGCCGTCGGTGCCGGAACGATCGCCGATATCTGGGACACACGCGAGCGAGGCCGCGCAATGGGCATCTTCTATCTGGGACCGCTGTGCGGGCCTCTCATCGCACCCATCGTCGGCGGAGCCCTAGCCCAGCGCTGGCAGTGGCGCAGCACAATGTGGTTCTTCTCCGCGTACGGTGCCGTGGTTGTGGCCCTAATCCTCCTCGGCCTCCCGGAGACTCTAGCAACGTCCAAATCCGCTCTTCCTCCAGAGGCCACCACCGCCGCCTCCGCCCAAGACGAGACCAGAAACGAAGAAGGCCATCTCAGCCGAGTCTCCTCGCGCCAAGTCCTCGGCGCAACAGCCCGCTGGCTCAAAATGCTCAAGATGATCTTCCTCGACCCGCTCAAGATCATCCTCTACCTGCGCTACGCGCCCGTGCTACTGACCGTCTACTACGCCGCCATCACCTTCGGCTCCCTGTACGTGCTCAATGTCAGTATCGAGCACACGTTCGACTCGCCACCGTACAACTTCTCCACCCTGATCGTCGGCCTGCTCTACATCCCCAACTCCCTCGGCTACGTCGTCTCCAGCATCTTCGGCGGCAAATGGATCGACCGCATCATGGAACGCGAGGCGCGCCGCGCAAACCGTTACGACGCCAACGGCAAACTCATCTTCCGTCCCGAGGACCGCATGCGCGAGAACGCCTGGCTCGGCGCAATGCTCTACCCGGCCGGTCTGATCTGGTACGGCTGGACGGCGGATCGCGGCGTGTACTGGCTGGCGCCGATGGTCGCGAATTTCTTCTTCGGCGTCGGCTCCATGCTCATCTTCAGCATGGTCACCACCATGCTGACCGAGTTCATGCCCCGGAAGTCGTCCGAGGGCGTGGCGTTGAATAACTTCATGCGCAATATCTTCTCCTGCGTCGGGAGTTTTGTCACCGCGCCCATCATCGATGCCATTGGGAATGGGTGGTTGTTTACCATTGTCGGGCTCGTGGCCTTTGCTAGTAGTGCGGTCATTCTTGTTATGAAGGTCTGGGGGCCCAGGTGGAAGCAGGATATGGATGGGCTGCAGCTTTCGCGGTGACCTTGACCTCCACTTTCCTGCTTTCCAAGTGACTTCAGATCGGAAAATCTAAGAAATATGTATATGGATGAAACTTTAGCGCTTAAGTTGACCTGTATATTCGATGGCAGTATATAGACCAGAGATACCCTCCTTACCCGTACTCACACATACTATAATCAAATAAAAACATAATATACAGTACCTACTACTTAATCACTGCACTTTTACCTCAACCCTACCTTGAATGAATAAGTACCTTACCTTCCTGACCCGACCTAAATAAGATAAACCCAACCGAACCGAACCGAACCGAACCAGAAATATACATATACACACATATATATATTAACTTTTCACCGCTCAAAATCCTTAACAACCCTCACCCCGCTCTCCGGATCCTCATACTCGCGATGCACCCGTCTCCTCCCATCCCCCCTCTTCCAAACATCCCGGACCTGAAAGACCCCATCCTCCGTCATTCTCTCCCGATGATGCCGATACCCTCCTCCTCCTCCTCCGGCGCCACCACCTTCACCGATCCGATAGTCAAAGACCTGATCATATGCGCCACTCTCAGGGTCGTAGATCGTATTGCCCGCGCCGGAATCAAAGGACGTCGTCTTCACGCGGAGCCCCACGTCGCTGAGATCCACGCCGCCGGGGGATGTGTCGATGTCGGGGGATGCGTCGGCGTCAGGGTCAGCATCAGCGGCAGTGCCGGTGCCGGTCCTGGTGCCAATGTCGGCGTGTGTGCGGGCCCGGCCCGGGACGGAGATGGTGGTGTCGGTGATGATGTCGTCGTAGTTGTAGATGTCGGCGTCGTTGTCGTTGTCCGAGGGGTGGTAGTGGTAGTAGTTATCGTGATAGCTGCAGTCGTAATTCGGGTCATAGGGATAGGGATAGTCCACCGGGTTTGATGATGCCGGTGGGGAAGGGTTTTGGTGGAGGGCTGTGAGGTCGGGGTCGGAGTCGTCGATGGAGCGGTAGGTGGGGTTCTGGGGGCGGGTGTAGCGGTAGCGGTCTGGCATTTT
>MU628462.1:0-20738 GCA_025688805.1 Aspergillus egyptiacus
TTTTGGTTTAGCATTTTCTTATGGTCACGGAGAGATGTCGAGAACGGCTCCGAGGCTGGATCCCGGAGTGGCGGTTTTACTTTTTGACGAGTTATGATTGTTGGTCGACTCGAGTCGCGATCGCCCACCAGTTGTCTTTGTCGTATCCCGCTTCAAGCACACGGCCGCCGGCTTTCTCGATGTCCGCCTCCAATTCCGCAGCCTGATAAAGATGATAATACCGATGGAAGACCTTGGGCTGTGCGTCCGCCTCCTCGGGTACGGGAGTTTTCAAGACCCAAGGAACCATGACATCCTGGGCATCTCCTTTATCCCAACCTCTCCGGCTGGACTTTTGCTCCAGCGCCCAGACATACACCAGGGCTTTGCCGCCGGGTTCATTACCGGATCCGGGCTTTAGCTTGCGCAGAATCTCACGAATTGCTTCGACTCTCCGCTCTGGCGTAGACAAGTGATGCACAACGGCAATCGATATGGCAAAGTCAAAGACGGAATCTGGATGTGGCAGATTCAGAATGTCCGCCAGAATAGTCGAGTGCGGCTGGTGCTGTTGAGCGATCCGGACGAGGTTTTCGGATCTGCAATAACGGTCAGTTTGGGGATAACAATGTTTGGGCATAACATGGCAAGGACATCAGTGATTTTCACGTATATATCTTTTTCTTGTGTGTGTTGTTTTCTCCTTTTCCTTTTTTGAAGACAGGATATGATGTAAATAAATGAATATCAAGACAGCAATAAATTGGTAAACAAACATACCGATCAGATGCAACAATGAAAACATCTTTATTTACAGGCAGATACTTGCCATTGCCGCAACCTACATCTAAACCCACGGTGCCAGGCTTCTGTTCTTGAAGGAACCGCTCCACGATTGGCCATGGCTGATTGTGGTTAACCGTGATCATAATAAGCCAATAATAGCCATATAGAACGGGCGCCGAACCTTGTACCTGGTTGCTGAAAAGTGTCTCGCAATTTGCTGGTACACCTCATGCACATTCTTCTCCTCGTACGCTTCCTGATCATGAGCCGGAACCTCGGCCGCCATTATCACTAATATTTATTTGTTTAATAATAATAGTAGGAGGTGGAATTCAATGGGATGAAGGGGCTTAGGAGAAGCAACTAGCTCATCCGCTTCGTGTTTCAGGACGGTCGGAGCTGACTGCTGAAAATCGAGCGAGGATGATGACTGAAGTGACCTGGGCGGTTCGGTACCAGAACGGTAACTTGGTGGTGATTTCTAGTAGAGTCATGGTAAGAAGGATACAATAATAAATACCAATAATACAGGCGATGTAAGATTAAAGTTGGCCCTCGCCCATACGCTTCGGAGAATTTCTGAGTAAGCGAGGCCAGGCTACTACTATACTCTATAGTACGGATTCTCATCTTATCCCGTTCAGCGGTTAGTGATGTTGGCATCCCAAGACCCAGAGGTCATCGTCGTCTACTAGTAATCCATCCGAGTTTCGGCCTAAGATGGACAGCATCCGCAACCCGCAGGAAGATATATACAACAGCAGCGAAAGTAGTAGCCTGGACATATCAATGCCACAAACAACACAATTTGTCAACGGACTCCTACACCAGCTATCAAAACTGGCGGACCAATCATCAGCATCAAGGGAAACAGAACGGTCTAATAATAATAATGATGACAACGAGTCAAGACACCACCATCGCCATCCTCAATCCCACCCGACCTCCGCATTCCCCGCTGCACGGCTCGCGCAGCTAAAACCGCTGATGCTGACACTCCACTGTCTCTTCCCGAATGAGTTTCTCCTCGCATTGGATATCCTGGACAGAGGCCTTGTGAGGCGAGTCCGCACGAAGAATGGAACCGAGCCTGGAAACCAGGATAGCCCCGAGGAGGCACCTCAACCAACTGACGTCGACCTCGACACCGAAAGCCAAATCCAGAGCCAAAGGACGGGAAAGGAGGACTTCTTCTTCGTCACCTCTGCCTCAACAATCCCCAACCCTGCATCGAGATTGCCCTCCCAATTCCAACCGGGCACGCAGCACCACCAATGGCAAGAAAAGGGCTACGAAGTCCGTCTCCACGCCTGGAACTGCACCTGTCCGTCATTTACCATCTCTGCATTTCGTGGCCTAGGCCCGGAGCCATCATCCCCCTCTTCTTCATCTTCATCTGGAGTCCGGTCCGAGAAGGTCGATGAGGGAACGCCCGGGGATGAATACGGTCATGCCGCTGATGTCGATCTTGCTGCTGCTGACGCACAGAGCACGCCCGCTTACTCCTTCGGTGGAACACTCACCCAGCAGCCGGAGTCAGCGCCGCCAGTCTGTAAGCATATTCTTGCATGTCTACTGGCTGCGGTATGTCCTTCTCTTGGCGGGGGAGCGCAAGGGGTTGGAGGGGAAGGACGCTTCGTGGAGCTAGCCCGGGAAGAGGTTGCGGGCTTGTGTGCTGGATGGGGTGGGTGATTTGGTTTTTTGACGAGTGGATGTACCTCCACCTCCAGTGCCTGGGATATGCGTATCAGCATAGCCTAAGCTAAGTCCCTGGAGACTTAGTTTGTAGAATACTAGCCAATTTGTCTAAGGCCCGAGTATGCTGCTTGACCTTGGAACCATGAACCTTTCCTGGATTGTATACTGAAATCTGGGCCCCTGATAGACCATGCAAAGCATATATGTATGAACCCAACCTTAGCAATGGCAGTTCCAAAGACTTCGACGACTGCTTAACAACCGTCTCCGAGTCGCCGGTTGAATATGCACTATTATCCATGGGTTCATATATCAATATCTGGATATAGAGCGCTTGCCCTGCGACACCCAAACCGTGATGATTCAAGGGGAAGTAGCTTGGTGATGCATAGATAACAAGCATAACCTGAAATCATTGTAGAAGTTTTGACAGTCTGGTGTGTCCGCCACACGTAGCCAGAACGCTCAACGCCAGCTCTATACAGAAGAGCTAGGTTGCTTTGGCGCCCCCTCTGCATACCCGGCAGTGAGCAATGGTTAGATTACTGTGATTGATCAAGCTAATTACTATGTTCATCCTCTGACAAAGACAACACACGAACAGCGAACAGCGAACAGCGAACAGAACATCTAATAAATTAGCCGCATGGACTCCTCTAAGCAACATTGGCTTGTGAATAACCTCTAAACTCTCCAGTTATGCCATAAGCCATATCATGTGGAAGATACTGCTGCCAAAATTGCAAACCGTGCCCAGTTACTTTGCCCAAGTGTATTTTTCCCAAGACCATCTCATCTCCGCAAGGAAGGAAGTTGAGAAGCCAGAGAAGGAAAAATGTCGTCTGAGTGGGCCGAAACTCGGACGTAGGCCGTACCGTCACCGATATCTGCCTCTTTCAAGAGGACCGCTTCGTTCCTGACGCCTCCCAGGTTTACGATGCCAATCGGCATTCCTCTTTTATAAGCCCGCTCCACCAACCTCCATGCGGAGTATGTGGCTAGGGAGGTCCCCATGACGATCAACCTCCCTGCATCATCAATGGCCTCTTCCGCAGCCTGCTTCACGGTAGGATTGACATTCTCGCCGAACATGATCACCGCGGGTTTAAGAATACCGGCTGTAGACGTCGGCAACCAAGCGCCGTCAGACTCCACGTCTACTCTAGCTGGAGTGCCATCTTGGAGCCGGGGAGGGCTCTCCAGACACCTCGGACAGGAAGGGTAGCGGAAAGTCGAATACGAGACGTCTGGGAGGTCGACATCTCCGTCCGGGTTGAGCTTCAGCCCTCTATGTTCCCGCTCCTCCGGATTCTCCGTGTCAAACGCCCCCGTGTCCACCATCCTCGCCACGAACTCTGCCCACGCCGGGTTAAGTTTCTCGAGAGACGTCTGGTATTCCGAGCGGGGAAACTCCTCCCGACAGCTCAGGCAGACAACAGACCGCAGGTACCCGTGTAATTCAACAGAAGGAAGCCCCGGGGACGCCAACGCCTGGAGCGAATCGACGTTCTGAGTGACGACGCTGCTGATGTAGCCCTTCGCGCCGAGATCGCCGATCGCGCGATGCGTTGCGTTCGGCTTCGCTTTCAGAAGCCCGGGCCAGCCGACGAAGCTGCGAGCCCAGTATCGTTTCCGCGACTCATGCCTCGTGGCGAACTCGTGGAAGTAGATCGGCCGGTAGCTTCGATTCGTCACATACGTGCCATTTTCCCCGCGGTAGTCGCGAAGCCCGCTGCTTACCGAGATTCCGGCCCCCGTGAGCAGGACGGTCTGCGAGTGTCTGCCGACGTCGACACCCCGGAGATACGGTGACGGAGGGGCGGTTAGGAAAGTGAGAAAGGCATCGATCGCCCCGGGCACGGAGTTCGCAGACGGCGGGACGATTATCGGCGGGGGGAATGGATTCGTGAAGGGGATCCGGATTGCTGGGGCCGGCATTGAGGACGCATGTTTGACTGTCGTCGAGGAGAGAGATTTTTTTTTTTCTTTCGTCGTTTATTTGACCGACTCTCGATCTTCTAGCGGCGGCAGGCGAGGTTCACGACGTCAGATATGACTAAGGTAATTGGCATAACTAAGTGCTCAGCTGGTTTGCTGCATATACTAAAGTAGTAATCCAATTTAGCACATACGACTAGGGGTATACTGACTAACTTGTAGTAAAATTTTAAACCACTATATCTAGTAAATATAAGATACTAAGTTCTTAATAAGTATTAGGCTAAAAAGATTATCTTTAACGTAATCGGTAAGCGAGCGGGCCATGTAAGCGAGCGGGCCACCTCACGCGTTTCGGCCGCGATCAAAATACTCACCTAATTCAACCATCAACCATGCCACCAAAAGCGCGTACAAAACCAAGAGATTTAATTAAGAAGGAGAGTTGAATCCTACTTATAATATCTGCTATTAAAAAGAAAGAAATATACAGTAATTATAAAGCTGCATACATATATAATGTTTCTTGTATAATACTTGAGCAGTATTTAAATAGAATCACTTCTTGCAGTGATACACGCGCCAACTCCTATAAGCTGACTTAAAATAAAGAGGAATTACTTGTATAATAGATTCTCTCTATAGATCAGCATGATGCAGCTCCCTGGCTATCTTATATACAAGAAATAGCTAATATCTTACTTGCAAAGTATGGCATAACTTCTATCTAGAGTATTAGAGAGAAATAGGCATATAACTTTATTTAATGCCAGAATAAACTTAAAACTTGATTCTCTTGCTGGTATAACTATCAGCATGTAAAGTATAAGGATCCCAGGTTAATTTCCAAGTGGTTTAACTATGTACAGGTTACCAGGATACAGTATAGAATTACTAATAAGAATATCTATAACTTTAATAAAACTGGATTTGCTCTGGGTCTTGTAGCTACTGTAAAGATAGTTATAAAAGCTAAGATAGTTAGCTGGCCATTTCTTGTATAGCCAGGTAATCATGAATAGATTATATCTATTAAGTATATTAACTATACAGGATAGGCACTTCCACCTTATATTATCTTTAAAGGAAAGGTCTATATTAAGGGATAATATGAAGACAATACCTTACCATGTGACTAGAGAATTAAAGTTAGTATAAATAGCTGGATAACTGATAAAATTGGACTGTAATAACTTGAAAAGCTCTTTATTTGTTGCACTCCGTCGTCGGATCCTTTCGGATCTACGTTATTCCTGTTCCGGCCTATCATATTCCTCCGCCTTAAGCGTCGAGCTAGCTAGCTTAGCAACAAAAACACAAATATGAGATCAGCTTGCGGAACGCAACAAATTGGTAGCATGTCCTAGGGAAGCATCCAGGACTGCTAAATAATGAATTAAATTCTTATTTCTTTCATCTTATTGGTCAATAATTCGCGATTACGGGCACTCTGATTAACAAATGATTCAATGACACTATCTCCGCTCTACCTACTTCCCGCATATGCTGTTAACATGTGCATCATACCCCACTGCTAGCAACTAGCCATTTACTGCTGCTACAACACCCTTGATCTATTCAGGTTTTCTAATACTATCAAACATCTTACCCCTTTGACTTTGCTACCTTTGCTGATTCTCCTCGCGAAGCTCCGCCAAAGCCTTGCTTATACCTGCCCCATCGCTATGACCTGCCTCGATTCTATCCAGATTATGTTGGCTAGATATATTACCCCCGGCTATTCTTCCCTTGTAGCGCCAAGACCTTCCTTTCTGGGTGTTGTGCGAGGCTTGCCGAATAGGCTAGTCCTTTCTGGGATTAGCGCTAGGGCAAACCCTGAACCCCGCGAAATGCTAAGATTATCATTTATCTTGGCCCCCACTCTTCTGATCCACCTATATCTCTCCACATACCTGCTTTTGTTGTTTTTATTTGTTTTGTTGCTTCAAGCTTCAATTGGCTGGAATTAATGCCTGTCAGGCCCGGGAAGTGTATTACTAAGCTTGCACACCAGCTGACAGTATTTCATCATGAATCTCAGGTGCCTAGCACTGTCGAATTCCGGGGCTCTACCATTTACCTTCTTAATTATCTTGTCACTACCTAATCTTCCCTGAAATCTGCCAAGAACATTTCATTCCCTCCTGAGTGGGAAATAAATTGTTCCTCCCTAAACAATGCTGTTGTTGAACTACACGGTTTAGCTGAACATCTTGGTATTGTGGAAGATCGCAACTTTCTTGACTGGGTTGGCGAAAATTCTAACAGTGAGGCTGACGCTGCTGATCCTAAGCAACTCTTGGATTATTCTTGTTCTTGTTCTACTTCTAGCTCAATTTCAGTAGCTGGAAAGGGCAAAGAACCCCAATAAATGGAGCTTACTACAGAAAATGTCCTGTCAGCATCTAAATCAGCTGATCACCCTGAGACTCCTGAAGAGTCTTCTGCTGATTTACTAAATGCACCACCCACAGTTCACAAGACTACCAGACATCTTGACACCAATTAACACGGAAGAAGCCCCTTGGCTCGCGAGCCACGCGGTAGCTTAAGATCAAGATTTCTTTCACACCTCGACAGATATACTTCTAACAGAATGGTGACTGCGGCAGTTACCGATATAGCGGCTGAGACAGCTGAATCTGGCCATCAAGTAAATCAACCTTGCCAAGACCCGGATGCTCCCGAACCTAGCCTTTACAATATCATGCAAGCCCTCCAATACAATCAACATGTCGTCGAGCAGCTACAGCAAGGATAGACAGTGGTTAACTCCTGAATAGAGGCATTCAAGCAAGAGTTAATGAACTAACAAATCTGATATACTGTGGCTCAGCAGGGGCAGTCTGGCTCTTGCCTATTCAGAAACTAGCCAGGCCTGCCTGGTAATCTGTCTCCTGGTATCAGACCTGGTGGCCCTCCTGGCAACAGAAACAGCGGCGGAGCCGGTCCTCCCGGTCCTCCTGGTAACCATTCCGGAGGAGGTGGCGGCGGTCCTCCTGGCCCCCTGAATCCTGGCAATGGTGCTGGAGGTCCTTCTAACCCGTTCAGACAATTCCTGTACGTACCTTACACCAATACTATACCCGGTTGGACTCCCTATGGCACTTGGAAAACCAATAAAATTGGCTTCTTCTATCCTGATCTTCCCGATGACATCACGGTAAAGTAGATCAATAATGTGACATATTATAAAGATATCAATGTTTTCATTAATTGCATAAGGGATATTATCCTTTACAAGGGCGAAGACATGGTAAAATCTAATATCCAAGCATGTCTGCGAGGAGCTGCTTTAAATTGGTTTACTGCCCAACTGAATGAACTTGAAAAGTTAGCCCTGCAGAATTCACCACTGGAAGCTGGATGGCTACAGTTACTTGCAAAATGATTCAAGCTGAACCCACAGGTGGTCTTGCAGAAGCTAAACACCCTGTTCTACAGCTATAAGGATATCCAGAACAGCAAGACTCCCTAATCCTTTGCAGAAGAGATAATACAACACTGTCGCGCCGCTGAGATAACCCAGCCATTCAACCAAATGTCAATGGTTTTCAATTGTCTTAACCCGAACCTACAGCGTGATGCCCCGATCCCAGAGCCCGGCGAAAGCCTGGGTTAATGGTTAGAGAAGCTCGAACAAAGACAATATATTTGGCAGAACATTACAGATAAATACAATAGTAAGAAGAACAGCAAAGCATCCTGCTCTGGTCCCAAATCTTTATCTGGTCCCCGCAATGGAAACAATGGTTGTTATCAGGAACCCCCGGCTAACCCCTATGGCTACAGTCAACCTTATTCACAGCCCTATCAGCAGCCTTACGCCCAGCTGTATGGTTACCCCGGGTACCAGCCAAATTATCAGCAGCAAGCGTATCAGTCCTACAACTCCTGAAATAATTGGCGTCCCCGACCTACCAATAACACGTGGGGTAATAATCAGCCTTTTGTAAATGACAAAGGAGACCAGAAACCCAAACCAAACAATGGCAGTAATAACCATAATAGGCAACTGTGGAACCGGACAAAAGCCTATGCTGCTGAAGCAGATGTTCCTCCTACTTCCTCTTTGGAACCCGATCAATTGTCTGCATTTGTTGCTGATGGCACAGGACCCTCTGCTCTGTTCAAACATGCTGGCTTCTACGCCCCTACGCATCATTCTATAGCATCAGCGTACCCTCCAACCGCTTACTATGCGCAGCCGATACCCGCTTATTACGCACAACCTCCACCGAGCGCTCCAGAAACGCAAGACGCTACTAAAGATAACAATAACAAAGATTGCTTCTCAGCAGATGCATTTAGCGTTCAAGTCAATCACAAAACAAACAATCATGATAGCGATCCTGTTATAGCCACATGTGTCAAGTGTTTTGCTGTATTCAGCTCTAGGAATGCTCTGTTCAAGCATTTGCCAAGTTATTCTTGAGCTGAGCAGCAGAGTATAAATGCAAATGCTTTACCAGTGATTCCCAAAATCGAATTGTCTGAGCTATCTAATAAAAACATTGTTGCTTCTAGCGTTGATATTGAACAAGTTATTAAATCAGAAAGATCTGAGGATGAGATGCTTTTATGCACATGGCAAAGTGCAATTGCAAAAGCCGGCTTAAATACTACAGGTTGCTATAACAACATTTGCCTGGATACTGGTTGTTTGTCAACTATCAGCAATGCTGAGTTCATCAAGAGCATTCCAAATGTTCAAATCAAACAATCAGACTATCCTGTCACCGTCAAAGGAATTGGTTTGACCCATAAAGCGGAACAGGTCGCTCGTTTTGATATCTATTTCCCTACCAAGCTTGAAAATGACGGTACAACTATGCTATTTGGCAAACTATGAATCAAAGCTCATCTGGTTGATGGCTTAAAGACTAATCTGCTTATTGATACTGAGGTATTCGTGAGAGAAGGCTTTAAATTTAACTTTGAACAAGCTCATGTCTCCATCAGCTCATGCCAAAACATCACATTCCCTATTTTCTGCCAGGCTAAGTCGAACCGTGTCATCGCGAATTCGGTTTACGCGGCCAAGCAACTCACCATACCTCCTTATACAAAAGCTTGGATCCTGGTGTTGCTGAAAGCAAAGCTTCCTTCTAATCATGACTTTATCTTTGAACCACAATTATACTGTGATGATCCTTCTCATGGCTTTGCCATCCATGCTCACCTTGTTGATAGCAAATTCTCTTTTGTCAAGGCAATCAATCAGACTTCTACTCCCATTATAATTGCTTGCAAAGCAAGAATCAGCTCTGTCGGCAATTCTGATTACATGACAGGTTTTAGGACGGGCCCCAAAGCCGCGGAATTGGCCCGAGCGCAGCTGGAAGATAAGCAGCTCTCTGATCTGCCTTCTGCTTCTTCTAGTGAATCTGAGGAGAGCACCAACAAGGATGATGTTTGATTACCTTGCAAGATAAAGCATGCAATGCACCGCGCAAAGAAACAAATAATCAAGAACAGGCCTGACTACAACTATCAGAAATATATCGCCAGAACAATAGTTCGAGCATGAAAAGCAGCCATGGAAGCCATGGAGCACTCTGAACTAGTCAATGACTCGGATCTACAGAATACTACCACATTGCCTAACAGAGTCACTGTCTATGGCTTAGACAAAGAGCAAGTCAAAAGGCTTGCCGTGATTGTCAAAGAGTTCAAAATCTGGGACTCAGACAGAGCTGGTACAGTTAAAATTCCCGAAAATCAATAGATAGAGATCCCAATAAAGGAAGGTTAGCAGAGACAGATGCCCAAGCCATGAATCTACCAAGTCAGCCAACATGACCAGGACTGCATTAACCAAATATTTAATCTATTGGTGGCTCAAGGCAAGATGTCCCAAGCTAAAGGCCACACTCCATCCGCGCACCCGGTATTTGTTATATGGCGAACTGTCCATAATCCAGTAAAGAACAAAACAACTGCTAAAGGTCAAGTGGTAATTAACCTAAGAGCTGCTAACAAACAAGTTAAACCAGATCTCTATCCCATACCAATGCAGGAGGTTATTATTACTATAGTTAAAGAATGCCTTTTTATTACTGTAGTTAATGCGTGTAAGTTTTTTTACTAATAGCTGGTGAAAAGAGAATATTGCAACAGGCTTGCGGTCATGACCTATTATGGTCAAGAAGTATTCTATATAGCAATAATAAGATTCATGAATAGCATGCTATATATGCAAAGACAAATAGATTTCTATTTAGAAGGTTTCAAGGACTTCTGCCAAGCTTACCTTGACAATATTGTCATCGCGTCACAAACCTTTGACAACTATCTCAAGCATCTATAGCTAGTTTTTGGCAAACTACAAGACCTGAATATCTAATTGGAACCTAAGAAGGCTTTTATTGGTTTCCTGTTGGTCCAGCTTTTAGGTCAGTGAGTTGATGCGCTGGGACTCAGCACCCCTAAGGAGAAACTTGCGGCCCTTCTAGCATTAAAGTTCCCTTGTATCTTGCAAGATCTTGAGCACTACCTTGGCTTGAGCAGATACTTTCAGCACTATAGTAAGAAGTATGCTGAACACACGGGACCACTACAGCTACAGAAGACTAATCTGCTTTGAAAATCACCAGCTAAAGGTGGACATGCTCAATCAGAATATACTAAGGTTACTAAGATATCAGATCCAACACCTGAAGAGCTAGCAGCATTCAAGGATCTCCAGAATAAATTTGCTGACCCTAAGTTTCTTACCCACTTTAATCAACTCAAGTAATTATACACCAATCTAGATGTATCCGGCAAGGGCTTTGGTGTTGTTATCTATTATGTTAAAGATAGATAGGCCCATAAGAATCCTGCAGTACCATCTTCTAGGACCAAGGTCAAGCCTATTCTGTTCTTATCTCAGCTACTTATGGCTGCTGAATCCTGATATTGGCCTACTGAACTCGAGATGTCTTGCCTCGTGTGGATGTTGAGGAAAGTGTGGTATATATTTAATGCAGTTCTGACCAATTTGCCTTCTATAGTCTATATAGATCATGCTTCTACTGTTAGGATTGCTAAGCAGACATTAATAAATACTATAGCACTAGAAAAGTTGAATCTCTGCTTGGTTTAGGCATCATAGTTTATATCCCAATTCAAGCTCTAAGTGTATTACAAGCCAGGTCGAATCAATATTATGGCTGATACGCTATCTTGACTCCCAAGAGAGGGTGGTTGTCCTGTTGAAAATGATATTAATCTTGATATGATTGATTCGTTCCTTGCTGCCTTCCTGGCTAAAGAATCCAGCACTACTTAGTCTGCTATTACAGGGCTACAATTGTCTGATGAATTTAAACAGCATGTTTGAGCAGAATATAAGAGAGACCATCGTGCTAGCCTTATAATTCAAGGGCTAAAGGAAGCGACTGCGGCACTATCTTACTGTTATAAAGATAGGCTGCTTTACATGCTATGACATGAAGCAATTAATGATCCAGAGACTGGCAAAGCAGTTATTGCTGAAGATCTATGGCTGTATCTACTGTGTATAATAGCCCAGGAAGTTTTTCAGATAATTCATGACCAGTAAAACCACCAAGGCTTTAATAAATGTACAGAATCTCTTAAAGAAATAGTGCTGTATCGCGGTTATTAACTATTGCAGAAGTATATCTTATTTTGCCTGACTTGCCTTTAAAATAAGCACTATTATTACAAACTGTACAGATTATTGCAGCCTATTATTCCTTTGCCATTACTGTTTAATATTATTACACTTGACTTTATTGTCTGATTACCTGAAGATCAAGGCTATGATACCTTGCTTGTTCTTATGAACAAGTTTACCAAAAGAGTTGGTCTACTACCAGGGAATTCTGACTGGCAGGCTAGAGATTGGGGGCTTATACTTATTAATTATCTCTTGAGCCATGACTGGGGGCTCCCTCGAGCATTTATTAGCTATTAAGATTCATGCTTCATGTCCAAGCTCTGGCAAGCTATGTTTGAAAAGACTCTGGGAACATACTAGTAGTACACAACTGCGCACTATCCGCAAATAGATAGTTAGTCAGAGAGGTTTATTCAAACTATTGAAATAATAATCCATCACGCGTGTACCCTAGGATACCATGAGCGTTGGCGTGCTTAGATACCTTTGATAATTGCTATGCTTAATGTATCTGTTAATGCTTCTACCAAGGAGTTAGCTTACAAGCTCCTTTTTGGACTTCAGCTATGCCAACTCTGGTTGCTAATTAAGTGTGTGTTCCACTGTGACTTCCACAGTCATATTAACACAGACAAGGCTTTAAAATACACTGCAGTATAAATGAAAAGTGCTTATGACAAAAACTACAAGCTTATTGAATTTAATGTTGGTGATTAAGTCTATCTCTAGTTGTATTATGGCTATAATCTGCCATAAGTCCAAGAATACATGGTTTCTAAATTCAGTTACTAATATGCTGGTCTCTTCTCTATAGCTGAACAAATTGGGTGCATGGCCTATTATCTTGATAACCTGCCAGTCAAATGGAAGATATATCCAGTATTTTCTATTGCGCAATTAGAGCTGGCCCCGGGCAATCCGCCTGATGGTGACAAATTGAATAGAGAACACGACCTATTTAGACAAGAACTACCTGAACCACCTGCTGTTCTTGACAACTGATTTCCTGATAATCCTGATTGTTGGGAGGTTGAAGCCATTGTTAATAAGCAAGTCCAGTACTACAGCTGTTATCAAAAGCCAATCCTTGAATATCTTGTCTATTGGAAAGGTCATTCATCTGATAAAGATGAATGGGTACAAGTTGAGAACCTTGAAGGTGCTGAATAAGCAGTTAATAAGTATGATGCTACAGCTAAAGCACAAAATAAAACTACTGCTATTCGCGATGAGCTTACCAAACAATATAAAACTATACTAACGCTCACTCTGTTCTCCGCGCCATTGCCTGAACCTTCAATCATTCTTATTAACAACACAAATCAGCTACCTGCTACAAATTGATGCCTGTGCTTTGACTCCTTACCTTATTTACTTTACCTTTTTCCTTTACTGTACCCATGATAACATGAATGTCATCTTTTTTACTGCCGGCACTTGTTGCACTCCATTGTCGGATCCTTTCGGATCTACGTTATTCCTGTTCCGGCCTATCATATTCCTCCGCCTTAAGCATCGAGCTAGCTAGCTTAGCAACAAAAACACGAATATGAGATCAGCTTGCGGAACGCAACATTATTCCAGTAACTAATAGCTATATAACTGGAAAATATTAGCTGTTGATTCTTGACAGCCATGAAAGCCATTTAACACTATAATTTAACCAGATATGCATGGAGCATGATATTATACTAATCTGCATGCTAGTATATTTATTATATCTCTTGCAGCCTCTTGATATTGTATATTTTATGTCTTTAAAGCATGTATATAGCTGCTTAGTTGAAAACAAGATGCAGCTTGGTTTTAATTATATTAATAAGCTTGACTTTCTTGAGGCCTATCCCAATACTTATACAGAAGCCTTTAAGCTAGAGAATATTTAGAATAGCTTTGCAGCAGCTAGATTAGTCTCTTTATAGCTAGAGTATATGCTATCACAGCTAAATATATATTTAAAGACCTCTATACCACCCCTAAGTTGATTAACTACCTCTGCACCCAAAACACTATATAATCTCAAGCAATTAGATAAGCAAGTATCCATAATCAAGAAGCTATTATAGTATTATACACAGAGTCTATCTAGTCTAACAAAGACTGTGTTAAATCAGCTTGTTAAAGGGTTTAAAATAGCTTTTAATAGGGCTGCTATTCTTGCAAAGAAAAACCAGGATCTACAGGTTATACATAAAAAAGAGCTTTAAAAGAGAAAATAATCTAAAGCACAGATTACTTCTGCAGAGAGTCTTTCAATTAAAGAAGGCCATGTGCTTGTATAAAGCAGGAATCAGGTCAAAGAGCCTATACAGATTAGACCTATACTACAGGAACTAAATGCACCAGATATATTACAGCATCATGTACAGGCGCCCCCATGCTGCAGTAACTGTTATATTATCAGGCATAAACAATTGCAGTGTCCAAATCATGATGGTAATTAGTTTTTATATAGAAATGCATGTTTTGGTTGCTTTAAATGGCCTTGAATTTTCAACCATGGTCAAATTTGGTGAGAGGTGGCCCGCTCACTTACCGGTTACGTTAATATAAATAGCTTACTAAGCATGGTCTGTATATATTAAATAAAATATTTTGGGATTTTATAGAAAGACTACTAGCAATAGATCTAAAAAGACTGGCCTGGCTGCTTCTTAAAATAATATAACAGTGCTTCTCATAACACTGAAAGTTCTTCCCTATCACAATAGCCATGTCAATTACAGTGGTGATTTCAGCACAACAGCTTATATGTTCATAAGGTATACCTCTGCTGTCTCCACCGCATACCATATTGTCTAACACAATGAACAGCCACAGTACCACATTCTGCACTAAAGAGTCCAAGAGCTGTGAGATACCATCCTAATCCCGCCGCGTCCAAAAAGGGTTGAAGCGTAGTGACTCCTATCGCGGCCAAGGCACATCTTGTTATGCTGGCACTTGCCGCTGCCGTGCTAGGGGTTTCTGGGAAAACATCTATCAACAATGTGCTATAGATCATGTAGAAGCAAGTGCCCCAAAACCCCTGAATAAACTGTAGAACCAGCAGAATGGAAAAGTGCTTCTTGTACTTCGCCGTCCAGCCGTAGGCAAGCAGTGTGCAGGTCGATATAACAAGAAGATAATAAGTACCGCGGGAGCGCGCCCGTTCGATTGGGAACTGTTGTAAATTGTCACCGGAGACATGGTTAATGGGCTGGCTATGCTTGCGGGCCGTGACTTTGTAGTTATGGTCCAATCATCCTGCCGTTGCAGTAGCTGCCGACAATGATACCTATCCCTCGTGGAAGGTAGACTAGACCTGTGAGTAGCGTATTGAACCGATATATGTCTGTGAAAACATTGGGAACCGTAGCGGCAAGGATATAGTCGATCGCGTAAAACGATCCATTTATCCACAGGCACAAAAAGGCGTCTGGGAAGAAGATAATTCGCAAGGGAGCGGCGAACATTCGAATACTGAACGGGCAGAGATCCTCGTTATCAGCCGGTTGAGAGTTCCGTGCTCAGCCCTACTAGGTGCAGCTTCGTATTCGCGATGGTCTTGTCCATTCTCTTTTCCTGTTCAGCAGTCGCACGGTTCCAATATAACTCCACCAGCACTGTTGCCATAGAGTCCTCTCTGTTTGGTCACTTCCATTCCCAACGAGATTGCGCGCAGTCTCGGGCAAGAATATCCCGACAATAAAGAATAGAAGAAGTCCAACAATGAATAACGCCCAGAAGACCCACTCAATATTTCCGCTGAGATACGCAACCAGGCCGCCTATGATGGGGCCCAGACAAGTTCCCAGGTTCAGGGCCATACTTACCCAAGCCATAGTCTTCCCTCTCTCGCTTGGAACGCAGACATCGGCGACGATCCCATAACTTATGGCGAATGCAGCACTGGCACCCAAGCTCTGAAGCGCTCGAAGTAGCAGAAGAAGTCCATAGTGATGCTTGTTCAATGCCATGCCAAGATTAGCCAGAGCATAGATAGCAAGTGTAAGCAGGAAGATCGGTTGTCTGCCAACGGTGTCTGAAAGTGGTCCGAATATTGCAGGTGATACGGCTTGAAAAATGATATATATTGTCAGCGTCATGTTGATTGCCTGCGCTGATACCCTGAATTGCCCCTCTAGTGTGGGCAGGAGTGGAAAGTAGACCGTCGCGGTGAGAGGAGATGTGATGGTGGCAAAACCCGCAATGATAACGATGAGCATCCTGCCACGAGAGGTAAATGAAGTGTACAGTCTCGTAGCTGACAGGGGAGTCTCTCCTGCTTCTAGGGTATTGTTTGGAGGATCCACAGCGGGTACCATGTCAGTAGAAGGGTGTGCGGTTGACATGTCCAGTATATAATCTTCTCTCAGAGGGGAACAAAACAGTTACTGCTCGTGACAGTCTGGATTTGCCAGGAGTAGACGAGTAGGAAAAGGGACACGTCTAGATGAAGGTGGAAGTTAGGTGTCATCAAAGAGATCATGCTGTTTACTTTTTCGTCTGGGGCCGTACCATGATTGGGGTCGCCAGTGCAAGATAGCCACATTGATTTTCAGCCTTGATTCATTGTTCATGGAAAGTCAAACGGGGAAGAGAGGAGAAAGACATTGGAGGCCCCACGTTTAGCTTTTTTTGCTCTTTTTTTTTACCTATTCCAGACTTGCCAGCCTTTCTTTGTTGAATATGCATCGCTAGCCTGACCGCTATCTCCAAACCCCTGACCCCTCATCTTGTACATAGAAGCAGGGAAGCACAGAGAAGCATCTATCGAGGAATATATCAGTTAAGGCTCATCCCGGGCACGGTGCTCGAGATGAGAGCATCTGCTCCTTAGTAAGCTACATTCGTGTAGTTGATACAGCCTCATTCTGCCCTCCCCCCCCAAAGAGCTACATGCATATTTCACAACACTTTCTAATAGTCCGTTGATGATCTTGGCCAGGACGCAACGCAACCAGAGCACGTGCAAAGCCAGGGTATCTGCGCTATAAATACCGTAAATAGCCCCGTACTTGAGTGTCAATCACCTTGTTGAAATAGTTGATAGAATGACATTGCTATATAACCTTCCTGACTGCCCACTTTTTATTCCCGGCACCTCCAGGCTTGGTACTTCTTCATTATGGCTTCAGATCCAGCAATTCTGCTAACACACTCACAGGCGACTTCCCTGTTGATAAAAATGTCGCCAGCCCTGGTCCACAGATCATGTCTGCATACCGCTTCGGCACCTCAGCATGGGCCGCCACAGCGCGCCTCTGCGTGAAAGATCCAGATGGGAGCGAAAAGCTATATTTCCTCAAGTGCGCCAATGGAGATACCGGGCGTTTGATGATTGAAGGAGAATTCAATGCCCAGTCCGAACTTTACAAAACAATGCCAGAGTTCGTACCAGAACCCTATAGCTGGGGCGAGTTCGATCAACCAGACCCGAAGACCTATTTCTTTCTTTCCGAGTTCATTGATATGAGCGACAGATTTCCAGAGCCCAATCAACTGTGCACCAAACTCGCCCAATTGCACCGCGACAGCGTCTCTCCCACAGGCATGTTTGGCTTCCATATCACAACCTGCCAGGGAAATACACCCCAGAATGTTTCTTGGGAGAGTAGTTGGACTGTCTTCTTCTCCAAGCTTTTTCGGCATGTCCTAGACCGGGATGCTATAGTTAACGGAGTCTGGGAGGATTTGAATACGCTCTCTCAGAGGGCTTTGGAACGGGTTATCCCTCGATTGATTGGTGCGCTGGAAGCTGAAGGACGCAGGATCAAGCCTTGTTTAATACACGCCGACCTATGGGAGGGGAACACGGGGACTTCATTCGAAACAGGGAGAATCTATCTCTTCAACTCGGCAGCGTTCTACGCGCACAATGAGATGAAGACTGGAAATTGGCGGTGCAGCTACAAGAAGATCCACAACAAAGTGTATACACGCACTTATTTGCGCCATTTCGCGCCCAGTAAGCCGCGGCAGGAATGGAACGACCGAATTCGCATGTACTCGGTATACTATAATGTCATTTACTCTGTCAATCATAGAAGCCTGGGGACTGCTGTTCGTCAGACGTGAGTTTTGGATTTTCTTCTGTCCGTTTCTGCACAGGCTAAACGAAATCTGAACCCAGGGCTTACGATGACCTATACTATCTGGTTGATAAATATGCGCCTTTTGAGGAAGAGAGTGGGCCTCGGAGGCTTGTGGAATCAGATCGAGCTAGACTTTCGGACGAACGAGACCATGCTAGAGCTTAAGATGTCATACCACGCCGCTTTTAAATCGGTACGAAGCTTCTGGTATGCTGTCTACATCCGGATCAGAACTTCAGAAGTGGAAACCAGCTGCCATCCAAGCTCAATGATATGTCGGTGACAGAGGGATGCCTCACTTGAGACTCGAATAAGGAGCTATCATCTGTGGTAAGCTTTGCAGGTAGCTTGCCACAGGTAAACATCTGTCTAATGATATGTACCATCTATGACAAGCGGATTCAATACCCTGCTTGATGATCCTGTTTCAGCAAACCGGACTACGCTGGAACTGGTGGTAAAACCGTAGGCTCTCTCTATGGGCGAGAATATAAAAAAACGAAGACATTAGTGCAGGCGGGAGACCACCCCCGTACTCAGTAGATAGTAGGGGTTACTATAGCCCAGCTCCTGTAGCGTTGCCTGTTCCGAGTCATGGCCTGTCCCTGTCCAAGGCAGCCATATCCAGGCCACTGGCAATCAGATTCAGCATTGCCCTCCAAGGCGCTCCGATTTTAGGCAGCTTCTTGCAGTCACAACTTCCATTACAGTCCTTTAATTATACCTTATTGAGCTTATAATTCGAATAAGAAAAATATCCAGTACATACGACCACAGGGTGTGGAGAACAGGGCTTCCCGTCCGCTCAGCCGTACTTAAGCCACACGCCGGCTGGTTAGTAGTATGGTGGGTGACCACATGCGAATCCCAGCTGTTGTATGTTTTCAGTTTTTTACTATTATTTCTCTCCCTTCATTTTTGGACTTGCTATAACCATGACCCTCCTGCCATTCGTGTAGTGTTTCACCAAGCTCTGCTAAATGCTATGTGTGATTGCAAACGAACTTCTCCATCCCCACTCTCGCGAGGTCTAAGCACTGGAGAATCATTCTAATTTATCTGCAACAGCGACCAAACGAGGATCCAGCCAATTGCCATTAACCTAGGGCTAAACTCGAAGTCAGCTATTGATTAAACACTGACCAGGAATAATAACGGTTCGAACATAGCCCGGAGGCAATGGAATGTCTCCCCGGGCCCTCCTTGCCGAAAATCTCCATCTACGGCTCAGCAGCCATCAACCTCAGTACTCAGCCCATACGCATGGGATCCAGCACCCGCATAAATATCATGTCAAGGACCACAGCAAGTGTTCCTTTATATCTATCAAATCAGACCCAGTCCGGTACTGAGTCATGATGGCAAGGTTCATGCTCGGGGAACCCGGACGCCTAGCAAGGTCACCGGGCAGTACCTATCTAAAGATTGGACGGAGATCATCCTATCAATACATCAGGTCTTGATAAGTCAACAGAGCTATAGGCAGCAGTCAACAATCTCAGGTCTGTTAAAATTATGGCGCCCGTCCTTATAATTAACCATTTAGCTGTCTGCTATACAAAATCCCAATGGACATTCTGGGCAACAATGGCAGAGAGGGAGGGTCTCGGACTGTTGTATGTAAGGCGTATATCCTCGACCGGGGTCAAAAGTAAGATAGTGCTGAGGCGCGCGCTGATAAAGGGCTCGTTTGCATTTGAAGGACCGACTGCCGCCTTGAAGTGACTGTCCTAGGAGGTAACCTGCGAACAGATTAGCATAAGCTGTTTGCAATGATAGAAAGGAAAGAAACCCTGAGAGTGAGAACTGAACAAGTATCACAGCCTTGCAGATTATATATGCACGCTGAAGAGCCCAGTTGCGGCCGTTCACGACGCTCTTACGCAGGTTGAATGTACCATCCCAGCCATGTGCTTGAGCCTTTTGACATACTCCTGCGCAGATGGATGGCTTTGAGTGATTCGGAGCGATCATGATCTCTCCATGTTTCCTGGATCGAGTACGGTTAAGACCTTGTCTCATAGAAAGACATGGTGTGTCTCAGGGCAATAATAACAAGTCAATGAGTATTATTCCTTAGAGAAGCTACCATGCATCTAGACAACGTAGATATGGACTCCGTGGCTGTAGCTCAAGGGCTCTTTAAAGGGGCTTTCATGCTTCACTGGTTGGCCTGAAGTCTTGGGCGCTGGTAAAGTTAGACAGAGTATATACAATTGAAAAAGCTGAGAGTGTGGGATATCATACATAAGGTATACGTATTCTCAGTTGGGAACGGTTAGACCATCCAGCACCCGCTCAGGATATATATATATATATTAGTTGGACATGCTTTCATGTCTGGTCAAGCCCATAAACCACTAGGATTCTGTATGATCCTCTCCCTAGAGTCAATATTGCAGTCACATACTGGACATCCTGTCATGCAAGCCTCCATGTTACCTATATGCTACAATGTCTGTCTGTACGCGTACCCATTGCTAGGCTCTTGACATCCCGCCTCAACTCTTTCTTGTCTTCAAGGAATGGGCTGAGACTACTTCCTTCATCTCCGCTGCCATTTAGTATGGAAATCCGACAGCGAGACCATCACTTAACTTATTGAGGTCTAGTAGCTCTTACTTCCTCCCCCT